>VZTD01004029.1:1227822-1324207 GCA_013397725.1 Rhagologus leucostigma
AAACCCCCCCAGGGGCTGCCCCGGCCCCAGCCCCGCTGCCCCCCGAGAGGGAAACACACACAGGAACTGCCACGGCCCCAGCCCCACTGCTCCCCGACAGGGAAACACACACAGGAGCTGCCACGGCCCCAGCCCCGCTGCTCCCCGACAGGGAAACACACACAGAGGCTGCCACGGCCCCAGCCCCGCATGGCACAGGGAGATGGGGCTGCTTGGACACCCCGGGGCTCCTCGGACATGCTGGGGCTCCTCAGACACCCCAGGGCTCCTCAGCAACCCCGGAGCAGCTCCATGGCACCTGCGGGTGCTCAGGAAGGGGCAGCAGGGCAGATTGTGGCAGTGCCCCGCCTCCTCCAGGGACCTCGGCTGCCATCCCTACTCACACGGATTTGGGATACTCGCTTGCAGGAGGAAGAACCCTGGCAATGGTTTGGTCAGTCCCAGTCCCAGCTCTGCACATGGCTGAGGAAGCAGGGACAACGCAGCTCCTGTAAAGGATCAGGGAACACAACCCCTCAAAGATGAAATAAGCCTTTACCTCCCCATGGCTTCACAGCCCCTCTGCCGTGAGAAGCTGCTCCCTTTGTGATCAGCTACTGACTCAGATTTGGGTTTTCCCTCAAAAAATTGTTGTCAGCACTTCCTTACCCTGCTGGGTGCTGCCCTGTGTCATTCCTGGGAACACGGGACACTCCCTCCCCGGGACACTCCACTGATACCAAAGGGGTCTAAGCCCATACGAACAAATCTGACAAATCCCAGGACTCCCCCAGCTCCATCTCCCTGGGCCCAGAGCACCAAACAGGAGCGCTGCCTCCTCGGGCTGAAAAACCTCTGGAACACAACGCCCCAGCCCCAGGCTGGCCTGGAGCAGGGTTAACTGGGTGAATTCGTCTCTATGTATTCCGTAGGATCCCCAGCCTGCTCTAAAAAAAAGCTGGAAGGAGTGGATGGATGGAAACAGAAAGCACGTAAAGGCTCAGTTCAGCAGATCTGTCTTTGTGCTGCCTCCTTCCAGTTCTCATCTGCTGCCTGCTGAGCTGACAAGAGGTGCACTCCAGCTCGATTTTTTTTTCCTTTTGCCTCCTGTTGTCTTCACAGAATTTTAGAATATGCTGCCAGATGCTCATTCATGCCAGAGCAGGATGAGTAATAGTTTCTACATTCCGAAATGAGCCCCTCTGATTCATGGTATGTGCAAGTCATTTTCTGCAAACACCAAGGGAATCAAAGTTCCTCCTGGGCCCCCTGTAGAAAGATGAACATGCCAGCAAAACCCTGATTGGGAATGTGGGCAAATAACGCTGGTTTGTGTGTTTGCTCTTTGCCTGCAGTTCTTCCTCTCTGAGCAGAGCCCATCAGCATTTCCATGGATATTACATCCATTATCATAATGAGGATGAGGTAAATCTTGCTCACCATCTCCTTGCTAATTCTGCCCTGGCTGTGCTGCTGTAATCTCCTCCAGATTGCATCTTCTGCAGAGCTGCAAGAGCTGGAGCTATGAGATCATGGCCAAAGAAGCCCCAGGTTTGTATCCATGGCTTTATATGTTTTTTCCTGAAGAAAACACACAGAAGAAACTCATAAAATGTCCGCTCTTTCTTGTGTTGCTTCAGAACCAAGAGACTTGTAAATCACTGCTGAATGGGATGCTATATGCTTTTCTGCCTCTATTATGTATTATGGGGAAATTAATAAGTAATGGGATTTGCAAGATGAAAAGCAAGGAAACCCACAGGGTAGGTGATGGAGAGGCATAATTTAAAAAGTCAATGAAAGGTTCCGTTAAATCACGGCTAAATTATGCTGATATTCACCAAAGTCCTGTGGTAAAATGCTTTTTTCATAAAATATTGAGACTCCTTTCTGCAGTGACAAATGAAGGTTCCCACAGTCCTGGAGGACAGAAGGAGCTGGAGACAAGCCCTGTTTCCCAAGGTGTGAGGTGCAGGGCACGCTGCACCTCCAGAGCCCTGGCTCACCTTCCCCAGAGCTCATTTGGGAGCTCTGCCCCTCAGGACAGGCTCAGGGGACGTGCAGCACTGCAGGGCTCAAACTTCCCAGGAAATGCCCTCTCCCTTCCCACCTCCTCCTGCTGCTGGGAGCTGCGCTCACAACATTAACTCCAACATCCACATAACTTCCTTCAGGCTCCCCTAAAACCGGGCCTGCTCCATTCCCTCTGGTCCCATTTCCAGGGGAAAAGGGAGCTCTGGGAGGGGAAAAGGAGCTCAGGAGAGCTCAGCCTTGCAGACACCTGCAGAGCTCTGGGGGTTGGCCAGACCTCCACCTACTTTGCTCTGCCCTTTGCTCCCAGTAGCAAGAGCTCCCCAGTGCCCAGCACAGCCCTGGGCTGCAGGAGCTTGTCAGCACACGGAAAATGTAAATAACCCTGCAGGCAAATCCCCTCCAGCCCTTCCCATTCCCGCTCCTGCAGATGTTCCAGCCTGGCTCAGCTCTCTCAGCAGCTTTTCCGTGTGAACCCAGCGCTGTCGGGAACGGGGACAGTGGGGTTTTACCTCCCGCCTTCCTGCTGCTCCTCAGGGTGCGAGAGGAGCCCACGGAGTCCGTGAGCCATGCCATGAAATCAGCACAGGCTGGGACATCAGCTCTGCCTTCCTTTCCTGGCATTTCACTGGGAAGCTTTGCCCTTTGATCCATCCGGTGGATAAAGCAATGGGAACGAGGGGAATTGCAGAGGGTCAGCACCACAGAGCTCAGCATCAGCTTTGTGCTGGGTGAAGGTGGCTGCAATTCCTGGCCTCGGGGATAAAACACCGATGCCTCTTCCTGACACCTGCGGATTCAGAACCCCACTGGGCTTGAGTTGCTTCCCATCTACAGCAGGAAATGGTTCCTTTAGTACAATCAGTTTGCCTGGTTTATGTTGAATTCAGGGGAAAAAGGTGCATTTTCATCCTCCACGGCCTTGCCCTGTTGATGTCCAGGATGGTTTGGCTTTGGCAGGAGCAAGGACAGGCTCCAGGCCTCTCCTAAGGCAGTCCTGTAACACCTGAACACGCTCTGCTGAATGGATTCCAGTAGGAAACGGTTCAGCACTGAAACTCCACCTTAGATCACATCATTTTAATGCCTTTTTTTCTCCCCCTCCTGTTAAAGCTTGTAAGAAGCAATCTCTGTCTTGTGAAGAATTGTTTTGCATTTGGGGACCTTGGGGAATTAGATGGGGCTGAGTAATTTATCAGGAAACTTCCTCGAGTTGAATACAAATGGAGTGAATGGGCAGGGCAGAAAGCTCCACAGAGCATTAAGATAAGGAAACTAAAATTTGGAAAGTGACTAAAAAAGATACTTTAACCTTTCTGTTGGCTTTAACCCACTTGGAATTGATTTGAATATATATTTTAAAGGCTGTTTAAGAATGTCTCCTCCAAAGTGCCAAAATACCTTTGTACACCAACACTGCCTTTGACCCAAAGAGGAAGGAACCTGCCTCAGCTCAGGTCTCTTCAAATATTTATAGACATGTTTTCCATTTTGACATTCATTTAAATTTCACTTTCATTTCTAATAAAATTCCAACATCTCCATTGTTGGCCAAATCTGATGAAATATGGAATGGGAGAGAGGGAATGAGAGACAAAAGACAATTTGGGAGGGAATTTTGGTTTCATGTGGACGGACGAGCAGAGGCGAAGTGCTTCTGGAATAAGTACTACTTGCCCGTCTCTTTTAATGGAAAAAGAAAGGGGTTTTTCTCCTCATCTGAAAACAAACGGGAGCTGAGCCCTTCAGACAGGAGCATCCATCTCTTACTTTCTAAAAATAGCTGCCTTTCCAAAAGAAACCACTCCCCTGAAACATCTCACATTCCAGATAAAACTTCCATCTTGCAGAGTTATGTTCCCATTTGCATCCAAACCCGGTGCCTGACACTTTATTTTTACAGTGCAACAGAGAGAAAATTTGCTTAGAAATAGCCTGACAAGAGAGGCTGGAATTTAGGAGCTTTACAGCCCATTTTTACTGGGTGATTCCACTTTTATCACTCTGGCATTTTCCTGAGATGCCGTTACAAACACCCATTGTTCTCTCCTTGGTTTTCACTGGGGCAAGTTCCGGTGACTCCACAACTTTCTATCCCCACTCTGCACACCCCCGAGAGCGACGTTTACAGTGCCAAAAAACCTCGAAAAAAGATACAAAGGCCTCATTCTTGTTCCCCTTGGGGCTCAGAACCCTTGGGCATAAAGGCAATGTGGGGGAAGAATAATTCCAGCGAGGTGAGCACACGGAGACGCGTCCTGCTGTTCTCCCCGTGCTCCAAACCCCACAGTCGCAGCTGGACACCTGGAACCTCACACACCACAGAGCAGGAGCCGTGTTCCCAGAGCTGCTGCATGGGCTGCAGCATTAAAGCCTAACCCCGCTCTAATTTCTCCTGTAGGGAATCTCGCCTTTCCAGGGAGAGATGTGCAATTGTTTGCAATTTCCCTTTCTAAGGAAGCCGAGGATCACTGAAGGGAATGGGGCATTTTCCCGCAGCTTCTCCGGGTGCTGCTCTGTTTGGGTTGGCTCTGGATTTAACCCCAGGGACAGGCATCAACTTGATCCGAGGGGCTGGAGGTACCTGTGTGCTCAAAGGGGGCTTTGGATCAGAACTGTAGGAAAACATCGGCACGGAGAGAGGTTTTCGCTGTTCCCTCGTAGCTGTGTGCACACCTGACGGGGGGAGGAGGAGCTGCCTGTTGTTTTAAGTCTCCCTTTTCTTCTGTGCTGTGTCTGGGCAGGACCCACACGTCTGGAATGCACCTTAAAGCAGCCTTATCTCCAGAACCCATCATTACATGGCAGGTGGTGGAGCCTACTTGATTTTCTCATTTCTCTTCTTTTTCTTCTCCTCCTTCTTCCCTCCCCCTCCACCCCAGGGTAGGAATTTCTGAACCCCAACCAGGGAACCTCACGCACCTGGACTCCACTCACGGCTCCAACGCAGGAAAGCAGTGGGAGGAGGAGCATGAAAAGCCACAACAGAGAGACCATAGGCTAATCCAGAAGACAAATGCCCATATCTTAAACTTGCACAGAAATGTGATGTTAACTTCTCTTCCTATTTACTTGCCCTTGTCCGTGATAAAGACAAATTGTTTCCCCAGCAGGGACTCTCCAGAGGGATGATCTGGCAAAGTTCTGTGTCCAAAAGTGCTAAAATGAGCATTCAGTGCCCAGCTCTGCTGTCACTGCAGTTCAGGGAGCGCTGCTGAATTTGGCAGCACCTTCTGCTACAGCCCAGTCAGCCCAGTCCATGAGGCTTAAAGTGGGCAACACAGCTTCTACCTGGACAAGAGAACTCGTGAGATGACCCTGCCCCTGCTCACGGTGCCCTGCAAAGCTGACACTCTCATCCTTTGGACCTGCCAACATGTCTTTGTTCAGAGCTTTGCAATTGCAGGGGTTGGTGTACAATAATTCACACACTCTGTAAATGGTGAGTTTAAGCCATGTAGGAGCCCTTCCCACCTTTCTGTGCTGCGTTTTTGTCCCATCAGAGCCTGGTTCTGCACCAATTTGTGTGCCTGCAGCAAAGGGGGAGTGAGTGCTGCAAAGCCTGGGCTGCTCTGACTATGAAGAACTTTTCAGATCTGAGATTTGGGTGCAGGACGGGCATTTGGAGGCAAAACCCTCCAAAGTGCAATAGGTCAGCACTGACTGCACCAGACTTTTTTGAGTTAACTGCAAAATTTGTTGCCGGGATCAGTTTCTATGTGAAACTCTCCATAGGAGGCTGATCAGCAAAAGAAAATCTGTTGAAGTCACTGATGGTTATTTTTGGTTATTTTCTGCTTTGAATTTCCCTTGCTGCACACCTGGAGTTTGAGATCTCTGTGAGGACATTCCACAGCAGCAGGAAGGCAGAAGCTGCAGAGCCCCAGAGTCCCCAGAGCCCCAGCCCAGCCCGGCAGCTCCCGGGGTGGATTTGGGCAGAGCAGAGCCTGGCGCTGTTCTGACTTGTGCAGCAACCACCCGGCCCGGGAAAGCCTCAGGATCAGAAATATGCAAAAATCCTGCAACTGTATTGCCTTTGCTCTGCCATCCCTGAAAACGTAGCCCCCAGTTATGCTTTCCGTGCTGGAAAACCCCAAAACCGCAGCGCACGAGGAGCAGCGGAGCTGCTGGAATTAAAGGGAGGTTTTATCCCTCACAGACTTCCCGGGGCTGGGGGAGCCGAGGGGGCACAGAGCTCGATTTGGGAAGGGTTCAAGCGCCTCACAACGTTTGCTGAGCACCTCACACCATCCCAGCCCAATCCAGGCCACGGGGCTCTGGGAATGTCCCCTCCAGGTAGGGGATGCCGACCACCTGGAAGTGTCATCCTCCGGAAGTCCAAATTACACACATTGTGGGGCAGGATAGAAACCTGCTGCTTCCAAAGCCTCCTGAATTCCAAAGCCTCGGGTTTAATTACCTTGCTTGTTCACTTTTGGAAAAAAAAAATCTGGCTCATAAAGTTACTTCAGGTCTGTGTTTGAAACAATCCCAGGAATAAATGAATCAATATAAGAAACTAAACATAGAGAGCCATTTTGGGTTTGTTTGATTCTTCAAGCTTGGAACAATTCAGGCAATCTGCATAAATTATTTGAATAAAATTAACACCCAGCAAATTCCTGGAGTTTCACCTTTGTCTGTTTTATCCCGTGCCTCTCCTCTTTCCTATATTGGACACTCAGGAATAAAATGGGTTCTTACACCAAAGTGTACAGTGGCCACACATCCACTGACACTGGGCATCAATCTCACCCAGAGGTGGGAGGCAGCGAAACTCTGCATGTGCAGAGGCTTTGGGGAGTTTGGTTTAGCTTTATTTTTACAGCTGAAACGCAGAAAGAGAAATTCAAATCAGGGAAATGCAATAACCTCCGAGCCTGCTGCTCATCAGCGCATCACCCCTTAAAGAGCAGAGCCCTTTATTAAAAAGGACACGTCTGGTTAAAAAGATATGAAACAAAAGTGATTTTTAATTTTATTGGGGAGACAGAGTCATTGCCAGAGACAGCCCATGGCTACGTGTGATGATCAAGATGAGGGAGGGCAGTGAGGCACTAACACAAATATGGAGTTAATAACTTTTTTACTCTTAGGGAAAGTGCTGTTCAATTCCTGCTGCTCCAGGCGGGTGCAGCTTGAGTGGAAATTTAGAGAAATTACATCCACCTGCTTCCATCTCTTCCATCCATGGCCAGATCTTCAGCCAGCATAAATCAGTTTATCTGCATGCAGCCAGGCAGATTTATGCCAGCTGAAGACGTAGCCCCTGGTCTTGCACTTCACAGTAAGAAGCTTTAAAATACAAATGAGCGTGAACCCCTTAAAATATTCCCCACTCCTGGAACTCAGGAGGAAAACCAGACTTCCCAGACTGCCTCCAATCATCCCCCCGCTTGTGCTGCCTTTGGGGTAATCGATGACAGGATCCAAAGGGGTTTTAGGGATGTATCTAAACCTGAACTACTGGTTGGGTTTTCTGGTTGGTGGGGGTTTAAATATTGATTTTTATTCCTCCACTGACACGTACTGAACCGATGTTTTATTTCCAGTGGAAGGTGTCCCTGCCCATGGCAGGGGTGTGGAACTGGGGGGTCTCTAAGGTCCCTCCCCACCCAAACCATCCTGTGATTCTACGATGTGCAAACGAAGAGGGGTCGTTTCCCTCGAGTCTGTCCCTGCCTGGCTCCCACTGCCTCTGGAATGTTCTGTCCATCCCATTCCACACCTCTGCACATCGCACACACATCACCGACACATCACCCACATCTCCTCTCCCAGCGCTGACGGGATCTGTGTAGGGCGCGTGTGCCGCTGTGCCAGCAGAGTCCCTGTGCCCAGGTGTCCTGGCAGACTCTGCTCCGGGGGCAGATCCAGCCCCACACCAAAGCCCTGTCCATAACAAAGGTGGGCTCCAGCACACCCAGTTCATTTCAGCCCTGCAGCAAGAGGCAGTGCCAGCCTCCGAAGGCAGTAGCTTGGCAAGGGTCGGCAAGTAGAGACAAAGGAGGTTTGCCTGTGATTGAGAAAGTGACTCTCCCTGTGAGACAGGGACTGATGTCAGACTGCCCTGGCTGCTCAACACCCCTGCTACAGTAATTCCAGAGCTACACACTGACAGAGCAAGTTGCTTCATGTTTGCTGCCCAGATAAATAGAAGTTAATTCACAGCAGAGAAGAATGTGGCTGTGCTATTTATTGAGCCGTGCTGGTGTCTGCTGCGGGGCAGCTGCTGCACACGGGAGCTGTGGACCTGCAGCGCTTGTATTGAGATGGGTTTGAGCAGGGTCAGACTGGTGACACTGGTGGCACACGCTCTGTGACTGCACTGAGGGGACGGCCCAGCCAAGGACCCCATTTTGTCACCTTGTGACACCAGTGACAGCAGTGACTGCAGCCCCTGAGCCGGCCTGGGTGGGGACAGACTGCCTGGTGCCAGGGGCATGAGGGGGGTTAACTGAGCCCGGGCAGACAGACAGACAGCCAGGCTGACCCCTCCCAGCTGCAGGACATCACCTGGTCAGCTCAGCTGAGAGGAGCAGCGACGGAGCCAGCGCTGCACCCCAGAGCCCGCGGGTGACCCTGCCTGACCTAGGGAGGGGCACTGCCAGGTCCCCTGCAAACCCTCCCTGATCCCGAGCTCCGAGCCCTGGCCAAGAGCCTGCAGCTCCCACAGGGACCACAGCCCACCCTGATCCCACCCTGATCCTGCCTCGGCTTTCTGCAGCCCCAGCCCGGGACGTCACCTGACAAACTCCAGCTGACACCAGGTTCAGCCACGAGAAGCCCCAGGCAGAGGCCGGGTGTGAAAATCCCTGCAGAGTTCCAGCCTGATTTTCTACTTCCTTGCTCTGTAGAGATCTGGGATAACTCCCTCGGATAAAGGAGCTCAGGCAGGGCTGGGAGGTGTCAGATGAAGCTCTGCAGCCGCTCTGGCACACACAGACCAGGAGGGGACCGGTGCCCATCCTGTCACAAGAGCCTCTCCCAGACACTGAATCAGAGAATGGAGTCACGGAATGGTTTGGGCTGGAAGGAGCCCAAAGGAACCCCTGGTCCCAACCGCCCTCCCAGTCACAACACAGAGATTGTGCCTGAACTGCGTTTTCCAAGAGTGCCTTGAGGACAAACACCCTGAAAGGCAGGGCAGGGCCAGGCTCGCTCAGCCCTGGGTGCTCTGGTTCGGCTTTGCAGGGGCAAAGGGAGAGCTCTGTGTTTTTCTCAGCTTGGAGGAGAATGAGCCTTTTTTGGTTTTCTTCTGGGAACACCTACGATGTCTGCAAAATCACTTTCTGCCCATCCCAAGTGCAGATCAATCATTCATCTCCAGAGCAGTTAGTGCAGACTTTTCCACTGTCCATGAACTGAAGTCAACAAAAAAAAATTACTGCCTGACTGTGAAACAGCTTTGAGTCTTGGCGGAATGAGACAGATTCCCTAAAGTAGCATCTATGTTTATATTTAACACTGGTTTCTTACACATCCAAAAATGCCCTCTCAGAACATGAAAATACAAGATAACATCAGGGAAGGCAACCAAACGCCTCTTCACTCCATCATTAACAGAACAATGCCAGACTGGGATTCTGCAGAAAGCCCCTCTATATCAGGTCTGCAAAAAGGCAGAACGTAAAACAAGGTCTCCTGTGGCAGGGGTTTTGCTGAGAGTTAGAAATCTTCCATTTTTAAAAAGACGGAGGCATCCGAATCAAAACTGAGCTGCCTCTCCTCCTCCTCCGTCTCATTATAATTGTCATCATCAAAAATCCCGAGCTGAGATGGCACCTCAGCCAGGAGAGCCTGGGAATGCTCACCTCACCAGCAAATAATGCACGAGAATATCAGAGCCCAGCAGCTGCTTCCCGGCTTTGGCGTGGCTGGTGCTGGCAGGTAAGAACAGCCCAGCATCTGCACAGTACCTCGCAGCCCTTAATTTTCTTTTCCCCAAGGTGTGGTCAGAGTCCCTGAGGTCGGCGTTGTTCACATGCCCCGGAGCTCTGCGTCCCACACTGGGCAGGGCAGAGGGGAAAGGCTGAAGAGGAGCCAGCAGCCCCCGGGCAGCAGCTCTGACACAGCCTGGTCCTGATCCACGGAGCACCCGAGACTCAGCCAGCTTCAGCCACGTGCTTCGGGCCTTGCCAGGAGTTTTTTACCGTCCCAGTTACCCCAGCCTGGGTCTGGTGCTACCCTGGTGCTGTTTCTAACCCATCTTTGTCTCCTCGGGAGTGGGGCAGGCTCGGAACTCACCGCCCGTGGGATGTGTGGCAGTCGCTGCCCTGGTAAACACCACCCTGGTAACCAAAATAACTCCATCACTGCTGGCTGGGCCTCGGCCCCCCGGGTCTGCCACACTGAGACAGCGCCTTAAACACTGCTCTGAACCCTTTCATGTCCTGCTTGAGTGCAGCCGCACATCCCCGAACCCTCCTCTGTCCCCCATCTGCACAGAGCCCAGAGCAGCAGCGATTTTGCAGAAGGACTGAAGTGATCCATCTCTGACTTTAATGCTCTGAACAGAGGTGCTCCCGTTCCCAGAGCAGGAAGGGGGAAAGGAGCCGTAGGGGCTCCCTGTGACACCCCAAGCCCCTCCTGAGCTGCACACCCCTGACCCTACGGAACAGCCCCGGGCTGGGCTTCACCTCCTGCGTGCCTCTCCAGGTGGGACGCTCCAGGTGGGATGCAGCACACGGGGCCTCTCTTTGACTGCAGCTTCGAAGGCCCCCCAGAGGAGGTGATCTTGCCTTTGGAGGTGTCACTTACAGACACAGAACCAGAAATTACTGGCTGTTCCCTTCAAAGCTTCAGATTCCAGGCTGCGTCAAGCAGCTGCCCTGTGCACGTCGCTGAACTCGGCCAGCGCTCACTCGGCCAGAGGAACGAAGCCTCAAACTAGAAATTATTTCTCTGAACCCCATGTAAAAGGCCGTGGGTGTTATTTTAACGCACCCCACCAAAACCAGGGCCCATGCACACAAACGTTTGGTATCCACGGCAGAGCCTGGATGGCCCCAGCTCTGCAGGAACCGTGACCGTGGCACCAGCCGGCCCAGGCGAGGCTCCGCTCGAACCTGAAGTTGTTTTCTTTGGATTTGAGCGGGCACTGCCGGGCAGGAGAGCTCAGAGAGGCACTGTCAGCCTCGAGAGCATCCCCAACAAGTCGAGGCAGCACCGAGCTGAAGGAGGCTGAAGCGGGGAGCGTTCCCAAAGGCGTGTCCCTGGCCCCGGCTGGAATTGCCGCTCAGATAAGCCAGCGTGTTCCTTCTTGTCGGGCGGGGAAGGGCTCGGGTTGCTCCCAGCCCGCGCTGAGCCGCGCACAAAGGCCAGGAATGAGGTGACAAAGCCTCGCAGGAGCCCGGGGCGTGCTGGAACAGCTCCGGAGCCGGGGCTCGCAGGAAGGGCTCTGACCCCCTGGGACCGGCACCCGAGCAGCCCCGAAGGCGTGGGCAGGGAGCGGATCCCGGGCGGGCCATGGGGAACCGGGACAGGAGGGGCTGGGTTGGACCAGAATCTGAGTTACCGAGTCACAGAGTGCTTTGGGATGGAAGGAACCTTGAATCCCATCTCACCCCAACCCCCTGCCCTGGGCAGGGACACCTTCCACTACGCCAGGACTCTGGGCAGTAAAAACACAAAAAGAACCCCGAAACAGAAAACAAACTTGTCAGTATTTTCAGATTCAATTATCACAAAAACACGCACATCACAAAAAAGTACATCTCACTTCTTAGCATTATCAGGAGGTGGATTCAGGAAAGGCCAGAATGGAATGAAAAAGCCTCCAGAAGCCAAGGATACTTATCCCAATTAAGCCCAAATTTTGCACTACTACATTTTGAAACTCAGCTTTGTCAGCACTTGCAGTGTTGTGAGGAGGGAGCCAGAAGCACTGCTGGTGTTTCTGGGATCACACACACTCACGAGCAGCGATTGCTCAACCCCAGGGCAGCAGCACTCAACATTTCTCAACAAACCCAAAGTTTCCCCAAAATGCTCAGGCTGGCACAAGCACGGAATGACCCTGCTTTATCTAATGCTGGTTTCCTGCAAACTGGGGGAGGAACATTTTCCCCCAGCGCAGGGAATTTGTCACTAAAGGATGGCAAACCCCTCAGTACAGAGGGCAGAGCAAAGCCTGCGCTGCACCAAGAAAGCAAACCCAAGTTTGGGGGTCCACAGATCCCTTGGAAAACAAGTTATCCTCTGTCCCCCCACCTGCAAGAGTTATCAGGTTCTTTAAAATGCCTGTGACTGCAGAACGTAACTTTTTAGGGTTGCTCTAAGCTCCAGAGCAGAGGAAGGAATATTGCCCCCATAATTTCCAGCAAAGAGGTTTCTGTGTAATTTGATTTTCCACCTTGTGCTGCACTTCCCTGTACATTTTTGCAGTATAAATAACACAGATCTCTGCAGACATTTTTCTGTGCCTGTGACTCAGTTCTATCAGCTGCTTCATGCATTCCCTCCTCAGCCCTGAACTTCTGCCATCAGTTTTTTCCTTTGGTTGGGAGCACGCAGGAAGCCAAATTCCAGCCCAGGACGAGGCAAACAGGGCTCCTAAAACCCAGCTGTGCACAGAGGCAGAGACCTCCAGCAACCTGCAAGCTAAAGCAGTGCTAAATGTTTCTTTCAGGGCATTAAAATTCACAGAGGAATCAGAAATTTCATCTCTTCTGCTTAAAAGTTCATTCCCTGGGAGGGCAGACGCCAAGACCTTTTTCTTGCTATTTTTTTTTCCTTTTGCAAACATAAAACTGAAAAATACACTCCTTAGCAATGCTCGGGTGGCTTTAGACCACATACATCAGCTTAAAAGGTTTATTTTTAAATTACTGTTGCATTAGTTTTGTCAGCAGGGTGATTCATTCTGCCTCCTCACCATCAAACCCAGCTCCCAGACCCAGGAGTGTGCACAGAGAGGGTTTAATCCTGCAGTGACTGGGGACTGCAGAGTTCATTTTGCCTGACGCCTGCAGCAGGTGGGTCTGGAAGATGCATCTCTGCACAAATATCTTTGTTAATAAGGTTAGACAGACTTTACAGGTGAAACTCACTGACAGCAATGAGCTGCCCCAGCCAAACACTGTTAGGATTGTTGGTCTGATCAATGCCCCCGTGGCTGGGGGAAATTGTCTTCTGAAGTTCTATTCCACAGCAGAAATTCAGGAATTACTATAAATCTCAGTTCTTGACCTCTTGCAGACACAGAAAATGCAGGTAACCCTCCCGTAATTAAAACACAGCCACTCTGTCTGATCTTCAAAGGCAGAGCAGGCCTGGCTCCCTCCAGAGCCTTGGGATACTGCTGTACAATTAAGGTATAAATCAATCTCTAATTATTTCGTTTGAAGGTTATTTAAAGCCCTTCCCCTGTGCCAGCCCCTTTGGAGAGCTCGAGCAGAGATGGGGCAGCAGCTGCTGAGTCTCCTCCTCCCCCAGAGGAGCCCTGCAGAGCTCGACCCGCGGGGCAGGGGCCCTGCCCAGCCCTGGTGCTCTGACAGGAATCCACAGCCACCATCCTCTGCTGAGGGAGGGGAAGTTGGCACAGAGGCTCCTCATTGTCTTCTCAAGGAGCTTCATCTCCAGATTCGCTCGCTTGAGCAGCACAACTGCATCCTGCCACCTGCACCAGCCCCAGGCTTGGCACTGCCTGAACGCTCCAATTTATTCACTTTTTCAGTTGTTCAAAAAAAATAAAAATCATTTTATCTCCGACACAAACCTGCATCACACCAGCGCTGCTTGGGGAGATTCACCTGAGTGAAACTGCACCTGATTCCTGCGCTGCTGAGATGGCAACAAGAGCATTCCTGAGCAGCTACTACCAGAAAGCCAGAGCAGCTTGTAAGCAGGACTGGAAAAGCAGTGACAGCAATCAGTAATTCCAGTGATAAATCTGCAGCCTCAAACAAGAGTTTGGATGATGGAACAGGGGTAAATCTCAAAGAAACTCAGGCAAACCTCAACCTCTCTGCTTTTCTCTGTTTTTCCGGAATACAAAGATTTTATTACAAGCTCAAAGTCTTGATTTTGCAGCACGTGTTTGTCACTGTTCCCAGCAAAAAGCCCCGTTGAGAGCAGAGAGAGGAGCAGCTGAGGGGAGGGACTGGCTGGGAAACGCTCGAGCTCTGCTCCCACAGACACCCTGCAAACCCTGCAGGTCTCACCCCAGCGCTGCTGAGAGCAGAACCAAGCGGGAAGGAGCCTCCCCGGGATCAAACGGGGAGTTCTGGCCCCACTTCAGAAAGGTCCCGGGCTGGTTTGCCTTTCATGCGTGTGGGAGAGGGAGCAGTGCCCAGGCAGAGGGGCAGGAAGGGCTGGTTGTGCTGAGCACAGGCAGAGGAACCAGGGAAACCAAACTGAGACCCAGCATCGCTCCGTGGGTCCTTTCTCTGGGATGGGGACGCCAGGAATGCACAGTCTGAGGCTCTGTTTAACTCCTGTGGAAGCAGCTGCTTTATAAATACATTTTTCACTATCATAAACTTTTGAGGCAAACAGTGAAAAACCCCCAAGTAATTCTTCTCCACCTGCTTGTGCACTGAATTTACAGCGGGCAGTCGCAGGAGACGTGGCCCTGAGCTTCCGTGGGCTGTGTTTGATGTCTCAAACCTCCAGACCCAGTAAATTGATCCCATTTATGGGACAAATTTAGAGGTCAGAGCTGACAAGCCTTCAAGACCACACAGGTTTCCTCCTCGGGAGCCAAGGGGTGGAATGTGCCTCCCAGACCCTGCAGGGCAGAGCTCCATCCCCTGACACGTTTCCATCAGCAGGGCTGGGCTTTGCAGCAGCACTTTTATGATGTGCTGGCAGCTTTTCCCACCTAACGGGGACGTGTTGAAAGTTTAAAGGAAGGGGTAGTCAACATAATTGGGTATTATGGAACAACAGGACATTCCTGCAGCTCCCCGTGCCCCAGCCAGTCCCTCCCTATCTGTCCTTGACAGTAGCAGCTGTAAACTTTAAAGGTATTTGTTATTTTCCAGTAGGAGATAAAACAAATAAAAGAACAGATTTGTATCTGAAAGAACAACAGCCCCGGCTTCAAACTGTGCAGAGCGAAAATTGGGGCGAGTTTGGCTCCTGGTTTCACAGAGCCCTGAGAAAATAAAGGCAGAAAATGAGCAGTGATAACCTTCAGTTCTTATTTCTCACATGAAAAACATTGACTTCCCTTTCTCTAAAGGTACTGCAGGAGCCTCATTTACAGACTGATGTGTTCACCTCCATGCTTGAAATGTGTGGGCAAAAATCAGAGATTTAAATTCCTCACTGTGGGCAGTTGCGCTGGAAACTGCTGCTCAGGGCAATTCAGCACAGCCCAAATTAAAGCAGCAAACCTTGTGACCTGTGTCGCTGCTAAAGCAGCCTGGATTCAGAAGCTCTCATTTACCCAATAAACAAAAGGAAAATCAGGATTTGTGCACAGTCCTTACATGGAAAACAGTGCGGCAGAATGGGAGTGAGTTGTTGGCACCATAAAAAGAAAACAAAAAGAACAGTAAAACTTAATTTTTTTGTTATTTAGTTATTTATGCCCTACTCCACTGGAAAGGCAAACCAACTGGAATATTTTCATTTGTGCAGATGAGTAGACCTAGAAGAAGTTCCAGAAGAACTCTGCTCCCGGGATAGTTTTGCTAAATGCAAAGCACAGGCACCTCGAGCTTGGCCTGCCGAGCTCTCGCGCAGGAATGGGTTGGGAGGCTGGAAGGAAACTCTGCTGCAGAGCTGTGCCCACCCTGCAGGGCAGCTCCAGGGCCAAAGGAGGGCAGAGATGAAGGGGTAAGGAAAGGAAGAGGCTCCAGAGATTCACAGCATGCACAGAGTGAGTCCCGCTATAAATGGGATTCCTTTAGAACTGGAATTAAAACCCCTGCACGGAGGCCCTTGGACAGAGCATCCCTGCACCTTCCAGAGCTCTCCTACCCAAATTCTGTACAAGTTTATACCCCCAGGGAGGGTTCTTGCTGCCTGAATTCTGAGTTTACAGGGATTACCTCACGGTCCCTACTCCACAACTCAAGAGCCAGCTCTCCAACACATTTCCCGTTTCTTTAGCAGCTTTGGAAAAGCAAAATGAAATATTTCTTGTATGGAAAGGCAACTAAGAAAAGGTAATTGATGGGGCAAAAATTAAAATGCACTCTTTGAAATTGTTCTCCTATACTTTGGATTAACATTGGGTTTATGAGCAAGACCTTGGAGCGCAGGAGGAGGAACGGCGGAGCAGGCTGGAGTGTTTTGGGGCCGTTTGGGTGGTTTTGTGAGCGCGGGGCGGGCCGGGCAGGGAGGAGCCGGGAGCTCCATTGGCTGCGGCCGCAGGTGAGCGCGGGGATAAAGCCGCACCTGCGGCCGCCGGGAGGGGCCGGGACCGCGCTGTCCCGGGCCCCCGCCCCCGGCAGTCTGCTCCAAGCACGGACAGAAAGAAAGAAAGAACCCCCCAGTTCCCTTCCTCGCCCACTGCTCTGAGTCTCTTGCCTCCTTAGCCTGTTTTTGTTGTTTTGGTTCCAAGCTGAGCGGAGCGGCCGCGGGATGGGATTGGGACCTGTTCAGCAGAGCCAGGTGAGTGAGTGACGGCTCCATCCACGTGTTCGGAGGGATTGGGTAAAACTGGGGCAGGGTCGTGCCTGGGAGTCTCCTCTGTAGAGATGGGGATTTGGGGAGTGGAGACACGGGATGCTCTAACGAGGTGTCCTAATTAATCCCGTTCCTGTGGCAGGAGCGCAGCTCATTCCCTACAAACGCCAACGCAGCTGCCCTGGGCCGTGTGGAAGCTGAGGCCAGGACACGGCTCCTAAAAGGAAAAATGAGAACTTTAACAGTTCCTGGGGATGTTTTAAGTCATAAGTGGTAGCAAAGCTACTGAAAGCAGCAGTTGATGGCACCTGGGGAGGCATTTCCCAAACCACCAAGAATGTGGAGGTTGGTTTAAGAACAGTCTGATTCAATCAGAACCTGGGCAGTCGCTCTGGACTTGCACTGGTGCAACAAACACCGCATCTGAGCCGCTGTCCAGGCCACCATTTGTAAGGATTTAACTTAATTTTCATCAGTTGATTCTTCCCTTGATTTTTCTGTGAATCATTTAAAATTGTTACTTATCCAGTGATATCCTAAAAAGTTAAATACTTCAGAAAACAGTCACATTTGTTAATTTGCCTTATGGAGACAATTTTAACTTGCTTTAGTTTGAGTTAGCCAAGGTCTCTGAGGTCCCAAAGTCACTGAGATGTGGCGTTATGAGATGCTGAAGAGCTTGGGTGGGCTCCCTCCTGATCTCTGGGATCAGAGGGACCAGGCGGCTCAGGCTGCATTTTTGCCTTTCTGTGGATGTCTTGCTTGTGTCGTGTACCAGCAAAAGTGTCGGAAGGCCTTCTCTCACTATTCCAAGAGAGAATCAGGAGCGTTGGCTTCAGCTGCTGCTGAACAACCAGGTTCCTCTCCGCGTGCAATGCACAGGGGTAAAGCCAATTTCAAATGTAGCGGAGTATTATGGGGTAAAACTTCCTCAAAACTAAGAGAAATTTCCCTTTTGAAAGAAATAGCAGCCAGCTGCAAGCAAAACATTTGGAAAAGTGTGACGGTAACACTTGAGAAAGGCAGGAAAAAACAGAAGCCCCTGAACGAGCAGAGAACGTGCCTTGAGCAGGAACAGCCCGAAGGTTCTTGCTGGACACGAGAGCTGGGTCGGGCTGGGGCAGTGCTGCCTCTGGAAGCCACAGGATCAGAGCTGAGCCCGTATTACAGGGACGGGAATTATTTTATATTTTCTCTCCAGGATGGGGAGTTCCTGGCACTTTTCAGAGCACGCAGGGCACGGCACTGAATTTCCAGAGGTTGCCATCCCTGGGGTTCATGCAAAGCCCTTTCAGTGCAGCCAGTGCAGCCGGCTCAGAGTACCCGCCTTGACCGCTCGGTTCCCCCACAGACAAAGGAACAGAGAAACCTTCGCTCACTTTAAAGCTCAGGGAAGTTCAGCACAATTTTACCTGACCTTTAGTTAAAGGTTTGCCCCTTCTGAGGATGCAGCAGACCTTTGCTGCTGTCCAGGGGGAGCTGCACCTGACCCTCAACACTACTCCCAAGCAAAAAAGCAAAAATCAAGGGGTATCTCACGAAAATTTGAATAAACCCAACTCCCTACACTTGAACTTGGTTTTTCAGAGTTGAGGGGAACTGTGGGAGGTGGGTCCCTGGAGCTCGTATTTCAGGTTTTTATTACCATTGATTTAATGTGAGATTTCGCTGATAAGCACCTTGATTTGATGATCTGAGCTGCTCCCAAGGAAGCTGGAGCCGAACCCAGCCTGCAGCTGTTTGCTCCCTGGGCTGGGCTCGGTGCATCCCAGGCAGGAAGGGGTTAATGGCCGGGAGCTGTGCATGAGGCTTTTACGGGGCTGAGCCCGTCCTAACTTGCCTGATAAAAGGCATTTCAAATAAGCCAGGATTGCACAGAGGAATTTCAGTTGATGGGTTCCTGCCTAGGCCACCCTTTCTCAGGGCTTACCCAGAAGCTTTTAACAAGTCCTGACAAAACCGAGGGAGAGGCTTCGAGGCAGCAGCAGGTTTAGATTCAAAGGCGGGAGAGAGAGAGAAACACCCTAAACTATTTGTTCAGTTAAATCGTCCATCAGCACCTCCGCACTGGGGGTTTGTGGGTTGGGTTTTTGGTTGGTTTTCGATTTTGGTTTTTTTTTAATTTAAGCGCAGGCAAACATTTCAGTTCACCTTCAAGGCAAGTTTTGCACCTTAACCTCTCTTTTCCCAAGCTGCAAAATGTAAGCAAATTAAAATTTGAAATCTAAAGTTATCCAAGTGCGTGGGAGACTTGCTGAAAGTCAGAACCAGACCCTTCCGAAAGCCCCAGTTTTCCCAGGTATTAAGGAGGAACCAGCTGGGACCTTAATTTGGCAAAGCCACCCAAAGTGGAAACATAATTTGCAATTCCTTGCTGGGATGTGGTGAATTTTCATTCGATTCATGGGATTTGTGTGTTTTGAGGTAGATTTGTTTTATTGTTCTCAGTTATTTAGAGGAGAAGCAACATGCAATGCTAAGGATATGCATTGTGTTCTGATTTATTAATTTTACAGGTAAAACCAGGACATATCTATAAAGTAAAATATTTAAACCTATAATCAGATTCCCTTGCAGGAATCTCAGAAACGTCTTTACTGCACAGATGTAGGAATGGGTTGGATTTTGAAGTGGGAATATTCCTAACAGTCTTAATTTTCCTTATTTCTGTCTTTCACAGATTGGAAGCTCTCGGGAAGACGCTCAACACCTTTTAGAGGGTTTTAAACTATTTAAATCTTCGTGGTGCCACAGGGCAATCCCATGATATCCATGATCCATCTCACAGAAGGGACGAGCAGGGGCAGCCTGGCAGCGCCACGCTGGGACAGGGGATGAGTTCCCTGCTCTGCCCGGGCTTCACGAGGCACCCGAAGGGAGCAAACCCCAACTCCCACATCCTGGGGCCGGGACCAAATGGGATTATCTCTCCCCTATCTCGGCTAAAGGGAAGCAGTACCTTAACACACTCCCAGTATGGCCAGAGGTCCCTAAAAAGGACCAGCACGTCGAGGAAAATCGCCTCCAGGCTTTCCTTGGGTTTTGTAAATTCAGGGTTTAAGGCCGTGGCCCTTATCTGGTCGCACCTCTCTTGTAAAAGCCATAATAGGCAAAAAAACTGCCTTGAGCATTTAAATCGCAGAAGCTCCTGGTGGCTGAAAGGCCTTCAGAAGACAGAGAGCTGCCACATCCTTGGGTCAGCTGTTCCCACAGTTAACAGGACAAAGTGTCCGAAGTGGCTGCTTTGTGCCAGGCTAAAATTATAGAGGCAAAAAACACGGATATGGTGGGGGGGAAAGGAAAAGGACGAATTCAGCCCAGAGAATCCCTCCAAGCACCAAGTTCACACCTCCCACTCACGGCCTGAACATCGCAGGTGACCCAGCCGGGCGTCCCTAAAGGCACCTTAGCACCCCAAAGCCTCGCCCGCGTTTTCCCGAGGGAAATGAGGACGATCCATGGGTTCTGTTGTCCTTCATTCCACCGGAGTCTGTCTCGTACCTAACCAGATTTCAGTGGAGTGAAGCACAAGAGACATGGAGCTGAACCGGCACCAGAGGAGCTGCTTCCCACTGCCAGAGCTGGGAAACCACGCGGAAACTTGGATACAGCAGGCAGAGACCACGCTGCTGGGAAATGGAGAGGAGCAGCAAGAGGAGCTCTGTAATAACCTGAATATTTCCTGAAAATCCCCAGTAAGAACCCTCTGTGAGCGCGTACTTCCTCTCTGCATAATGTGTAAAGATTAAAAGTCTACAAAGACCACAAGCTGCTTTCTGGAAGGTTTAAATACCTTATTAGCAGGAAATTAAACCCCAAAGTGGATAAGTGAGCTGTGTAACCTCATCCCTTTCAGTCATCTTCCCTCCAGGATGGGACAGCCAGGGAAGAAACCAGAAAATAACCTTGTTTCAGTGCACTTGCACCACTGCATTCCCTCAAAGATCTGTCCCTAAAGAATCCCCAGTCGTGCCTGCTTCCCTCCAACTCTCCTGCCACACCACCTTCAGAACCTGGAAAAACTCCATTAATATTTCAGACCCATTTATTTTGTAATAAAATTAATGTAAATAAGATGGAAGTTGCGGGAGAACTCAGATTTTTCAGGCTGAGCACAGGATAGATCTTTCAAGGTGTCAGTGTAAATTCCTTGAAGGTTAATGCAGTTAAACATATTTGATGCATAAATGTGTCACATCTAACACTAATCACTCACCAGTTGTAATTGCCTTTTCAAACTCCTCACCTCCCTGAGACAAATGCAAGAAAAAATGAGATCTGGCAAATTTAAAACAAAAAAACAAATAATGTCTTCCTCCCATCAGGATGTATTATTCGCCTTGATAGATTTAGTACCAGATTTCAAGAATTTATTGTCCTGTATTATTTCTCAGCTGCCTGCCTAATCCTTCTTTCCCCCTGCCCCTTCTCTGACTGATTGGAAAAGCATCCAGGAACCGCTTGCTGACGGTTTTTGCTACAAACACAGAGCACAGCCACCAGCTCCCACCCACCTGCTGCTGAGCGCTCCCACCCGGCGAGCGTCAGAGCTCCTGGTCTTTATTTCCAGGCCCGTTCCTGAGCCAAACACAGCCCCTGTGCTGAATATCTCACAAAACCAGGTTTCCCCGCTCAGTGTTGAAGTTACACTCGAGTTCAAATCATTCCAACTACAGATTTGCAAATGGGACTCTGGCCAGCTCTGCACTGCTTCAGTTTCCTGTACTTTCTTCTCCATCTCATGCTCCGTACCTTGAAATTCATCTCCACCAAAAACAGCTCTTGATGGCCTTTCCTAGAATGGTTTGGTTTGGAAGGGATCTTAAAGATTGTCCCATTCCAACACCTTCCACCATCCCAGGCTGCTCAGAGCCCCGTCCAGCCGGGCCCTTAACACCTCCTTTTCCTGAAGGATTTTCCCTCAGAGCATCTGAGAGCTCAGCGAGCCATTCTTTGGAGTTCTGGTGGTGGGTGACAAGAGCACTGGGCAGAAATTGGAGGTTTTTTCCTTTGTTATCCTTTTAGCAAAACCAGGAGCCCCAGTGCACCAGGGTAAGTCTCACATGCCGAGCACAAGCGGATGAAAAATGCACAACTTTGTGTATTTGCAGACTAAAAGTAATAAAACGAGGGTTCCTACCTTGTCCCAGGTCCGGAGGGCAGAGTTCTGTGGTGGAAACTGCTGCTGCTGAAGATCCATTGGAGTGAAATTTGCCTTCCCACCGTTCCTTCCTCCCCTCCCTGCCTGGCTCCAGCTCCCCAGCCTTCCTCTGCAGGGCAGGAGAGGCCTGTGGATGGAGACACAAATAAAGCTGGGTATTAATGACATGCTGGGGAATGTTTACAGCACTACAAGTCATACATTACTCATCCATTTGTTCTCTTTCTCCCTATATGAAGGACATTTTGGGTAACAGCTTTCCATACATTAAAGCAAGGCACATAACGAGACAGCAGACAAACTGCCAGAGCTGTGCAGCGCCGTGGACAAGGCTCTGTCAGCACGGGCTGAGTTAGCAGAGCTCCCTTCAGAGCTGACAGGTGCTGTGTAAATGCAAGCTCGTTATCAAAGGAACCACGGCTTGTTGCTCACACTGATGTAGCACCAGAGACAAGAAAAACCCTCCAGTTACTCTTTGGAGTAGTATCTGCAGTCTGGAGACTGAATATTCCCAGGCCTTAGAGAGCAGCTGATGATACGGATCTGGCAATGCAGACAGGAGAAGGTTCCTCTCGGGGGAAAAGGAGCGAGATCAGGGCCCAGCAGCCAACAAGTGCCAGCCAGCAGGGTCTGCTGCAGCATCGGGGAGCTTCTGGGGCACTTCACACCCACTGCCCTCTCCTGCTCTTGTTTGTGAACACCAAACCCTGAACGGTTTCTGTCACTGCAGCTTGGTGAGGGGAACCTGGAGAATCCCACAGAGATGGGTCCATGTGGGACGCATTTCTCTGGCAGGTTGCACGTGCAAGTCCCTTGCTGTACTGAGGTGCATTAAAGCCTTCAGGCACGGGGAGCCCTGGGATACTGGAGGGAAATAATCACAAATAACCCCCCAGGCAGGGCAGGTTCACTTCAGTGAACACTCCAGGTTCACGTAGTGGGCGGCATAAAAGCAGCGAGTGCTCACCCACTGCAACCTCCCTGTCAAAAACTGAACTGTCGGGAGCTGAAAGGTCCCTGAAATGGCACAAAACCAGGCTGGCTTATTCCAGCAAATTATTTGTCCTTTCTGAACATTTCCCAAAGGAAACAAGGTGAGGAATTACGCTGCTAAGCCCAGGGAGACACACTGCTGGAAAAGCCACGAGTTTTCAGCCTTTTTAATGGTTGCATTTCAGTGTTGTGCCTAAATGCTGCACTTAAAGCCAGTTTTTTATTCAGGAGACAGCCAGGCCGCGAACACCATTTCAGTACAAACCTTCCAGCCCCCTGAGCTGCTTCAAATAAACGCCGCCTTGTCTGGTGTTAACTTTGCCGAGCTCAGAAGCAGAGGGGAGGTTTGGATGAGAGGCCCTTTAGAAACCCTTTACAAATGTAGATTTGATTGACTGACTGATTGAACTTAATTGCAGACATTCTCCTAATTGTACACTTAATTACTGACACTGTGTCAAAAGATTTCTGATGCAGCACCTGGAGGACAACCTTGCAAGTGCCAGTGGGAGCCAGCTGCACAAGACATCGGGGAGGTGCCGCGCCTTGCCACAGCTTGGAAGGGGGGGAAAAAAATCATAATATTTTAATAATATACAATTAGGGTTCCGCCCACCCTCAAACACGCGTGTGCACACGCTCACAATCGCAAACCTCCTGGCGGGGAGGGCGGCCACGCACGGGGAAGAGAAAAGGAACAAAGGGCGGTAATTACGGCCCGTGTGACAGGGCCACCCCTCTGCGGTCCGGGCGAGCAGCCCCGGGGCAGGGAGGGATGGAGGGCACGGCTCCTCCGGGGCTGGCAGCGCTGCGGCCGGGGAGCTCCGCGTGCGGGTGGGCAGCGGCGCAGCACGAAACGAACCCCGCGGGGCTTGCCCGGAGGTTAAACCCGGGGTGTTCCAGCAGGGCTTGCCCGGAGGTTAAACCCCGGAGTGTTCCAGGGGTGCTTGCCCGGAGGTTAAACCCCGGGCTGTTCCCAGCGGGGCTCCGGGGTCACTGCAGGGCTCCTGAGAGTGAGAGAAGAGATAACAGTGATCTCTGCTCGTGATAAGGAGCGTCTGCAGGAACTTTGGGAGTATTGTTCTCGTGCATTTCAGCAGCAAAACGAGCATTTTAGTGAATGCAACAACCCAAAATCAGAGCACACCAAAAGTCTACAGACAAGCAGCAGAGAATGCTGGAATTGTTTTACACCCACGGAACTGCAATTTGCTCAAAACACCTGGAGCCTCGTTAATTTACCTGTGACATGTTGCTATACTTAATTGCCTTTGACAATTAGTAACATTTCAACACCTCCTTTAATGGCCCAATTATGAGAACACTTGTCTTCGTGCAGCAGATAGAGGAAAATAGATGGGTGAATCTCCAATGCAAAACTCTTCTGCAGGTATTTTAAGGAAGAGCTCAGAAAACAGCCCCCGAAGAGGCCGCTGTGACGGTGTTTGGTGACGGAGGAGCTGTGTTTGCCCAGCTCTGGCCCTCCTGGCACGGGGCTGGCACAGCCGCCTCTCCGTCAGCAGAGCTGCAAAGTTAATTACAGAGAAAGTGCTGAGCGCTGCCCTCCGTCCACATCCCGCACTCGGGGTGTCATCGATTCCTTCTCTCCGCTAACAAACGGCATCCTCTGGAAACCAAATCCTGCCTCCAGACTGGGACAGGCACAGAACCTCTGGCACAGACTGGGGGGAGCACAGAACCTCTGACAGCCACACAAGGTCCTGCCTGTCCAGTGGAAATCTCTGT
This sequence comes from Rhagologus leucostigma, assembly GCA_013397725.1. Taxonomy (NCBI): domain Eukaryota; kingdom Metazoa; phylum Chordata; class Aves; order Passeriformes; genus Rhagologus; species Rhagologus leucostigma. The sequence goes on from VZTD01004029.1 coordinate 1,252,313, forward strand.
TAGAATAAAGCCTTGCAGAACTGCTTGGTTAAACGTGATCACTGCAGTCTGTGGCCGTTCTCTGCGGCAAACAAGCAGGGAACTCCTCACAGCACTCGAGGCTGGGCACAAGTGCTGATTTAACAGCTCCTCTGAGCAGAGGGACTGGGGGAACCTTGCTGGTGCTGCTTGTAATTTGAACAGTCCCTGCTGATTCACACGCAGAATTCACCGGCACAACAATTCTTCTTCTGCCTTCTCTTTGTAACAGCAGCTCTTAAATTACTTGGATCAGGACATAATCTTTTGCTGACCACTTTGTTCTCTCACTGGAGCTGTGTAAACCAGGAGCGAGTCTGAAGAAAGCTCCCCAGCCTCAAAGCTGCCCCAAAGTGGCTCCTCCAAAAGAGCAGGTGGAGTCTCAACGCTGAATGGAGTTTATGAATAAAACAATGTTTTATTAAACTACTATCACATTTTGATTGAACAGCGTTTGGACTACAGAGGAGCAGACACATTCCTGAAAGTAATTGGTTTTCCACATCTGCTTTCCTTTCTAATTGGACTAATTACTTCAGTGTAGGATCATGTTCACCACTCTCCAGAAAGCAAGAAACCCTGATTTACAGTGAGAAGAGCAGCAATTAGAGAGAATTAATTCATACGGCAACATCTAAATAAATCATATTATGAGAAGACAGCAATGTAATTATTGTGACTGGTGACTCCCTTGTGGAGAAACATCATCCTTAAGCCGAAATCGAGCAGCTCAGGCCTCCAAGGAATCCACCACACTCCTCCAATTTCACAGAGCGTGTAGTACCGATTTTATTTTTAAGACCTAATTGAGGTGCGTTGTCAGAACCAATAGGTTCTAACACTCCTCAGGCAGCTGAGGAAAAACAGTCACATCCTTGACAACTCCATGTTTGTCCTCAGAATCCAACGTGTGTTCAACAGCCATGGATAACAGATGCCAGCAGCAGCTTCCCATCAGAGGTGCAGGGATTACATGGGTGTGGGATCCTCCCTCCGGGATGAGCCAGGCTTTTCTTCCTCCCCCAGCCCCATCCCGGGCTGGTTAAAGGGTTTAGTGAGGAGAACAAGTCAAACCACGGGGTTTCAGGAGAGGATCCTGCTCCACACATGGACAAATTACCTCCCTGTTCATCCCTGAGCAGTCTGGAGCTGCCCTCGGCCTGGGGATGAGACTTTGCTCCTTTGGGAAGTGGTGAAAGCGTCTTAGAGAGCTCCCTTCACCTGCTCGTCATTAACTCTGTCCTTAATGCCACTCTCAGGTTATTAGTGACGCTAATGACTCATTAATGACACATCTCTGTCCTTAATGGCATTCTCAAGAACTTCGGTGCTCCTCTCACTCGCTAAGGAAAACGCTGCCTTCTCCTCTTGTACTTCCAGCAAAAAATCCACAATGCCTTTTTTGGGGGGAGGAAAGGGATAATTTCCACGCCTAAACCAGACAGCACTGAATACCCTGTGCCATAATTCCATGGTTTACGTGGAGCAACTCCAAGTTTCTCCGTGGCTTTACCTCACCGAGAGAGGCAGAATAACCCCGTGCTCCTCCTCAGTGAATTAATTCTCTCAGCCTGGTTGTTCCGCTCTCAGGAGGTGTCTCTGCACAAGTGACTCTGCGAATCAGGGGTGGGCTCTCCCCGATTTCAGCCTCTCTGCTCTCACACACCAGCCCCTGCCAGGGTCTCACGCTGTCACACAGGACGTGCACGAACACGACATTAGCATAATGAGATGTTAGACTTTGTGTCCACACGCTGACACCTCATAAATCCCTCACGTCACAAAGCCACACTTCCCATCCAAACACTCACCCGCTCTGAGCGAACGCCTGATCCGTGAGGAATTAGGGTGATAAATTGTCACTTTGGACAGGTGCAGGCAGATCCGTCCAGATTTGCCGCTCTTGTGCCGCAGCAGATAAACACAAGAAGATAATCACTTCAGTGCCGGGCCTGGCAGGGAAAGGTGTTTAACACTGAGCCTGCGGGAAAGCAAAGCCCGGGGCTTGGGGGGTTTAAGCAGATTTAGGAGCCCCAGCTCTCTCTGTTATTATTTACTGCAATTCAAATCTCCCCCTTTCCTTCTGAGAGATTTTCATAGCTGCCTTTAAATCTCGAAACGCTTCCAAAAAAATCAAAAATAAAATCAAATAAAAATGAAGAATTCCCTCTGCATTGGGAGTTTATCCAGACTCTCAGACATTTGCATCCCTAAGGTGGGAATCCCTGGGGATGGATTCCCTTCATCCCACACCGGGGGCCATTTCTGCGCAGAAAGCACACAAAGGGGGCGAAATGCTGCACAAAGGGGGTGAAATGCTCCCCCCCAGGCCAGCTGCTCTCTGTGCTCCCTCTGTGACAGCCACACCTGGCAGAAATTTGGGTTTCAGAGCCACAAGGATCTTCTCAGCTCAGGATCGAGCCCACCTGTGCAAACACCTCCAGCAGAGCAATACAAAACTCTCCCATTTCACCTCCTTGCTCCATTTTCGTGTTAATATTTGTTACCTTAACCAGGCAGGCCTGGAAACAGAATAATGGGGAAATGGATCTAATAACTCGGGAAGCATGGAAGAGATCTTCAATTGATTTTAGCCCTCTATATCCCTGACAAAAATACAGATGCAGAATGAGCAGAGGTCCTAAAAGAAAATTAAGGCCACAGGAAGCACGAGCTCATTAAAAAAGGGAAAAGAAGTACAATAATAAATATACCCAAGTATCACAACAGTGTAGGAACTATTTTGAAGGTAAGTGGAGCAGCTAATAATTCACAGCCATTATTCTTTTATCATTGTTCAGCTGAAGGTTGAGAAGATTTTAAAACCGCAATTATGAACAATAGATTTGCACTGAAATCAGCTCCTCTGCTGCATCTCTCCCTCCTCTCCCCTCCTCCTCCTCCTAAATAAAGAGGTGGAAGCAACAAAGAAAGCAACATCTCGAATACAGGAGAGAAAGGGGTTTTTAAGGAATATCCACACGATCAGATACTCCAGAAAAGGAAGAAAAGTAGAGCCTGGCTCCTTGGGCATTTCTTAAAACCAAACCAGTCAGGTTGGGTTCTTCGTGCCAGTTGGTCAAGTAGGTAGGAAAGTCCCATTCCGGCACACTGACACCGTTACAGCCTTTTACAACCATGCTGGGGCCAGGTTTCAGTTTCCACTCCTTGGGGCCCTTCTCAGCTCACCAGGAAGGGGAAACGTCTCAGCACTGGGAGAAGCGCAAAGGAGAACACTCAGATCCAAGAAACGAGGCTGCACTTCCAGGCTGGCTCAGCACGGGAGCAGGCAGGGAGAGGTTTTCCTCTGGAAAACCCTTTGGACAGAGGCAGCACCATCCCTCCACCTCCCCAGCCTCCACCAGCAACAGCTCTCCTGACAATTTACCCCCTTCAGCAACTTCAGAAATTTAGAATCACTTTTCTGGTAGAACACTGCCCGCTTTGGGTTTGTTTTTCGCTTCTGGTGCCTCCTTCCCCCGAGTCTCCTAATGACCGTGGATTAATGAACAATTACAAGGCTTCATTCTCACTGCCATGTAATTCCAAGAAAGGAAGAGCATCTTTCTGGAACATTATGCTTGAAAAACAAAGGAGAGCTTTGACTGTCAAGTCACTGATGTTCCCTCTTCACTTAAAAGCCTTCCAATTTACTTACAAATTATAGTGTTTTTAATGCAAATTAAGCACTAGAGAACATTCTTTCCTTCCCCCAGATTAGCAAGAACCAAATTGACCAAGAAAGCCAAACATGGAGTCTGGACTCAATGAATATTTAAAATAATGAGGCTGTTTAATTATTCTGATTGGTGAAGGATGATGTTATTAAACGCCTCTGAGCTGATGACAGGGTTGGAGCACATGGCTCTGCTTTGTGAACGCTGAGAAAGCGTTTCCTGACTCTCTGTGTTCTGGTATTTTCTGCTGAGTGCACTCTGCGGGTGAAATGCAGCGACACACGCCCAGGACCTCTGGGGAATCTCCCGGTGCAGGAGCAAGCCCAGGATGGGAGGGCAGGGGAGCTGCAGGAAAGGTGGGAGTGAGCACACCGTGCCCCACTGCTGCCCAGGAAAGGGGCGAGCATCACTCCAGGGGCTTAGGGAAAGAACTCCAAAAATCAGAGTTCACTCAGTTCTGCTTTTGCTCCAACACCCCTCAGCTGCATGGAGCTTTAGGTTTGTGCTCTCACTTCCCACAGGAAACAAGAAGAGGCATTCTTCACCAGGAACTGCAGGACAAGGAGTGAGGGGCTCAAACTGAAACAGGCAAAATTTGGGTTGGGTACTGGGAGGAAGTTGTTCCCTGTGAGGGTGGGGAGGCCCTGGCACAGGGTGCCCAGAGCAGCTGTGGCTGCCCCATCCCAAGGCCAGGTTGGACGGGGCTCGGAGCACCCGGGGACAGTGGAAGGTGTCCCTGCCCATGGCCGGGGTGGGGCGAAAGGATCTGTACTATCCCTTCCAGCACAGGCCATTCTGGGATTCTGGGACAGACCTGCTGGCTCCGAGATGATCAGCGTGCTTTGCTCAGGAGCCGGCTGAAGCTCGTTACACCCCACCCCACCCTGCCCCACCGCAGGTGACCCGCCCTGCACCGCCTCGAGCGCTTCTGCCATCAGATTTCCCTAAAAACTCCGCTCCAGGTGTTCCCACCGGGCCCGTCGCGAGGTCACGGGGGTGACACGGGATCCCGTCCCCAAGGCAACCCGTTCACACCGCATTAACATCTCATTAACCCCTCCCGCTTCCCAAGGCCGCCTGCCTCGCCCTGAGCCTATTTTTGGTGTTAATTAGAGACTGCGGAGCCTGCGGGGGCCGCAGGTGAACGGGGAGAGGCCAGTGAGCACACCTGGCCCCTGATCTCCTGTCCTCCAACACCCCCGGTGCCCCCGGCTCTGAGCACGGGCCCTGCCCTTTGATGAGGCTGAGAAAGGTCAGAGCCCGGGGGAAATCTGCTCTTCCTGGGCTTTTCAGTCTGGATCCCCTCTGGATCCTCCTGGTTGTCCCGTGCTTTGGCTGTGTCCGTGTGCCCCTGGCTCCTCATCCCATCCCCAGAGGATTCTGCTCCCTCCAGGAGAAACCTGGGAGAGCTCAGCACAACCACTGCCGTGTCCAGCACCTTACCCTGAGCCAGCACGAGGGAATTTATCCAAATCCAGCTCCCCCTCGCTCCTCCACTTCCCGTCCTTGCACTCCGGAGCAGCGATGTTCCAGAGGAAGAACATTTTGCCCCCAAACTGACCCCAATCCCGGTGCTCTGAAATGGGCCAGGGGAACACAACAAGAACAAAGACCAGGCTCAGGGGGAAGGGACAGGAACCAGCTGCAGTTGCTGCCAGAATAATGGAGAAATCTGCTCGAAGTGGGGTTTTTTTTGTTTGTTTTCTAAATACTTACAATTAACTGTACCTCAGGGTAGGATCCCAGCTCTCTCCTGGCACGGCGCTGCTTTGCTGTAACACCCTGATCTTCCCCAAAATGGGCAAAACCTGCTGCTCTCAGTGGCCAGGGCCCCCAAACCAGGTCTGCTGCAGCCCACACACCACTGCACCAGCCAGGAACCTCCTCCTGCACTTCCCACTGAGCTTTCCCACTGCTGGCAGGGGCTGGCAAATTCCCCCTAAGGAAAAAAAATAGTAATTCAGGCTCCTACCTACATGAGCTACTGAAGGAAAAGACACAAAACCCACAAAAGCCAACTAAGCAAACAAAAAGGAGATAAAAGCAGTTTGCTTTAAGGCAGCAGCTTTTCTGAAAGCCCGCAGTAAATCTTTAAGATTATCAATAATGAACACATTCAATGTCTTTTTTCGTCTTCTTTTAAATCACTTCTTGCAGTGGAAAGAAATCAGTCCGGGGGGTTGTTCCTATGTGAGCTGCATTTATTATCAAGGGATTGAGAGTGCTGGAGATGGAAAGAGGGAAAATGAGCCTCGACAGGGCTTTGGGAAAAAAGCTCAGCGCCACTTTATAGTCCTTCCTCCACCTCTTTGTCACAGCACCCCGTAATGAGCCCTGGAATTCATCTCAGCTCTAATGACACTCACAGTGGTGGATGTTTCTCCCAAATTTAGTCAAGTGACAACACAGAGTCTTTAATATGCAAAGGAGGCCTTTGTGCAACTCCCCAGAACTTTGGTGTCTTGTCAAGCCGTACAGGAATTCCGGGGGAAACAAATTGCGCTAATCACAGGAGCGAGCGGCGCGGCGGGGCTGTCACAGCGAGACGCTCCGCTCGCCCCGGAACAGCGGCACATCCAGGGGCTCCTCGCCAGTCCCGCTCCGGGCTGCGGGGTCACTGCCCCGAGCCCCAGCCCTGGCCAGCAGCTCTCCCCACTCCTGGCTGGTGTTTCCCTGGCGGGGTGGAACCCGCGGCTCCCGGGGGAGCTCAGCACCCCCAAACCTCAGCAGGAGCGATGCTGCCATCCTCATGGTCCAGAGAGCTGGGCCTGGGCCTCAGAGTGATGGAACGGGCTTTGCGGTCACAGAATTGAAAGGAAAAAAACAAATTTAGACACTTTTGTGGGGTCTTCTTTGGGGTTTGTCAGTGGTTGCTTTGGTTTTGGGGTTTTTTTTCCTTTGGCGGGATTTTTTGGTTAAATGGGGAGGAAATAAAGCAACACTCCTCTCCTAGCCCAAATCATTCTAGAAAATCCTCCTGGCTCAAGGCATTAAATAAAAAGAATGTGTCATTTCCTCCTGATAATTTTTAATTGATCACATCCACCACGGAGGTGGAGCTTGGCTAGAAAGGGTCTGCACCAAACAGCTCCTATTTGTCTGTGATTTCCCTGGGGCATCTTTTAAACCATTAAAATTTACAAACAACTTCATTTCTTATTAACACAGTTCCTTAATTGCTTCCATGGGAAAAGAGTCAAGTTATTTGCATCTTCTTTTCTTGGGGCTCCAGGGCTTTAGAGCAAACATTTCAGGATAAGCTTTGAAATGAAGCAGAAGTTCTGCTCCAGACCCAGGCCAGGCTCCTCCCCAGGCTGGCTCAGACACCTGCACATCCCACGAGGCCATTTTAAACCTCTTGGACAAATAAAGAGATGGTTTTGGGGCAGGTTTTTGGATAACCCACTACTGGCAGATCACACCAAGCCACCTTTCTTGTCCCCCACATCTGCCAAAAGCTTCCAAGGAGGGCAGCACCAGAGACCTTCATCTCTAGGACTGAACACGCAGGGACAGCATGTCCTGCCTGTGTGAATGTACGAAACCCCTCCGTTAACACAGATCCAGCCTGGGTTTCTGCAGCACGGCACATCACGGAGAGCTCCCAGCCAAGGACACTCTCATTCCCCCCGAGGCCCTCATCATCTTAACGCGTTAATCAGATCTCCCTGGTTCAGGGCTGCAGCCCCTGCGTTCATCATCGGCTTCGGATGAAGCCCATTTAGGCCCCGAGAATGCCTCACTAAACACAGTCAAGCGTCACTCGCTGGAGTCTCTCTGCCCCCGTGTTCTCTCTGTGAGGAGCCCACGGCAGATCCCTCAGGCAGCTCCTGCAGGGCTCAGGGGCAGGGTGGGCGTCTCAAGACCCTCCAGGAAGGTAATCAGAGCAATTTTAGCATTTTTGGTCTGCTAGAGGCTCCTTCAGCCCCACCAGCCTCCTGCAGCCCTCCCACAGCTTGGACGGGGCTTGGAGCACCCTGGGCAGTGGAAGGTGTCCCTGCCCATGGCAGGGCTGGAACAAGATGAGCTTTGAGGTCCCTTCCAGCCCAAACCATTCTGACTGATGATTCCACGAAATCGTGATTCCTAACGGCAGCGTCAGTGCCGAGAGCTGCATTCCGGATCTCTCCCGTTTCCACGTGTGTCTGTCGGAGCACAGCTCCAGCAGGATCCATCAGCTGTGTGTGGGAACACATTCCCAGGAAGCACCCGCATCTGAGATGGAAATCCCCAGCTCCTCCCACGCTTCCCGAGGAGCCCGGGCTCTGCCCTATCTCATCACCGACTGCGCTCCCAGGCAAACACTTCCAGCAAATGGCACCGAGTTTGCCATAAGCCGATACATTTCACAAATTCACTTTACATTTAAAGACTGAAATATAAATCCCAGAGCTATACTGAAACTGGATCTCACCCAAAGCCAGGAGTCTGTTGCTTGGCTTTAAATATCACTGGGAAATAGAAAGGGATCCTTTTAGTTAATACTAATTATTATTCAGTCTATCATTAACAGCAACTGCACTTTGATAGACGGGTGGAGAAGCAGCTTTGGTTTGCACTGATGAGTCTGTGACGAGTTGCCAAACTTTTCTTATTACCGATAATTAGCTCCTGTTCCTTCATCAGCTGCTCCTACTCCAGCACCAAGTGCTGGGGGCTGCTCAAGCCTGGGAGGGCTGGTTCTGAGACAGGAGGGATCTGAGTGGGCTTCCCAAAAACTGGAGTGGGCAGGGGCAGTTGCCTGCAGCAGGACAGAGGGAAAGAAGGGGAGGAAAAAAAAAAAAGAAATTTTGCTTCCATGATCTGAACTAATTTTAATAAAAGCTGCTCACCCTCTCTCCAGCATTTTTAACAACACAAACGCAATGTCACCGTGACTGGTGATGACAACTTTCAGTTTTCCTGCTGGTAACCATAGAATGGCTTCAGGTGTGTTTTCAAACTTCTGACACATCCGTCAGGGGATGACAAAGAGAGCTGAGGCACAGAGAACCCATTAGAGGAGCTTTGCTTAAAATTCCTGGCAGTTGAGTCATACTTTTGTAAAATAAAGCCTCTGTTGATGTCTCCTCGGGGCGTAAGAAGTGTTTATAAAATACCCATTACACACAGGGATTATGAGCAATTTGGAGATTTATTTTCGTACGTGAAACCGATCAAAATCTCCGAAAATTTCAAACATTAATTCCGCCAAACGTCAGTTTGGCAATTCCTTTGTTCTGAGGGACAATGGTAAACAATGTTCCAGTGACCTCCAGTGGGGACCGCGGAAAATACAGCGGCCCTGCGGCCACGCCGTGCTTGGGGCAGCGCGGTTCTGCTGCGCAGCCTGGAGCAGGACAGGCTGGGGTCCCCCTGCAGGGGCTGCCCCGTCCCCATCCCGGGTGGACAAACAGAACAAGGGGTCCGAGAAAACCTCCTTTGTTTTTTATTTAAACAGCTCAAACTCGGCCCCATCCCTCTGATACAGAAACTCCGGTGAAAATCTTCCCTATTTGGACAACAGGACCTTGGACAAAGCTGCCTGAGCCCAACCAGCCCCAAAATTCTGCAGATTCTTCACCTTTTCATCAGTGAAAACGAGCCAAGGGCTCTGAGCTCAGCCTCATTCCTGCTTCTCTCCTAATGACTTCTGAGCCAGCCAAGAACCAAAGACTTTTAGTCTAAGATTAATCCCCTCTCTTCCTTTTGCTGGTGGGGGCCAGGGAAGAAAAGGAGGATGGTGATTTTTAAACCACGAGTCCTTCTTATCACCATCTGGTCCTGATGAATATGGGCAGGACTCTGGTGCTGCATTAATAAATCCAGGATTCCACGGTAGAACTGATAGCAGGGGGAACACATCAGTCCTGCCCAGCAAAGCTCACTGAACTCCGAGGGATGACCTTGAAATTAAAGCAAACAGGGGTAGAAGGAAAGCCCATGTCCTGGAATGCCTGTTCTGGCTCTGAGTCAGGAGAGGCACCAGGACTAAACCAAGATTAAAAATCTTCTCCTGATCTCACCTTTCCACAGCCACCAAGGCCTGCAGTGATATTTATCTGCAGGTGGGTGGCCCCAGCCACTGTTCCTCTTAATGCACCTGGAGGAACTCATGGGAGCTCCCGAAATTTGGTGTTCCTGGAGAGACAAAACAGCCACAGGCTGCCCTGGCTGTGCTCACTCGGAGGGACCCCAACAGTCCCACAGCCATCCTAAAAACACCTGAGCAGGGGTGCTGCGCCGTCCCCCACAACACAGCAGCGCACACGGGGAGCTCCTCTCCCAGGCCACGTTCTCAAGAGGATTCCCCTCACGTTGTTTCTGCCTGATAGCACAAGAAAAACAATTGTGCGTTTTGTCTCTTTCTTTTCATAATTAAAGAACAAACATTTCCCTTAGAACTCATTTGATGTCCCAGAACACCATCCCTCATCGCACTGAAACTGCACAGAGGGGCAATTCTTCATCATGGAGGGAACACCAAGACCATTGCAGGGTCTCTATCTGCCACTGTCTGCACAATATTAATGTAGAAAATAATATATCGGCTCCAATCAATACTTCCCTGACTCCTCCATCCATCAGCCCCCCTCCATTTGATAAAAGTCCTTCCATGTCACGTTTCCCCAGACTGATGAGATCACAGCACCTCTTCCCAGCATGAGTGATGGTGTGGGGATGTGTAATTGCCCAATAAATCACACCCTCCAGATCAAAGAGCTGAGATCCTCTGGGTGCCAAGGAGGCACAGCAAACATCATAAAATACAATAAGTTAATTAATTGCTGCAAGATTTTTACCACCTTGAGACAGGTTGAGCGTAACTTGTCACACACAGATGTGCTGCGAGATCCAGGCAGAACCACCCGACTGCAGAGCTGGGTCTGGAGCCTGGTGGAAAATCCAGACCCTCCTGGCTGTTCCCACCCCTGCCCCAAGCACAGCCCAGCACCAAGGAGCTCGTTCAGCCAAGAAAGTGAAGACACAGTCTGTGAATGCGAGCTCAGGAAAAAACCCCACGGCGTCCAGAACCCTCTGCTGTACAGGCCTCTGATTCCACAACCTTTAATCCTTTCTGTCAGCCCTGCAAGATCAGGCATTAACATCTCCGTAACCTCTTGTACTAATTAAGACAGCAGATCTTTGGTATTTGCCTCCCCAGCAGCGTCAAAGCCGAGCGCTGACGGCACCGCAGTGTTCGTGCTTTTGGTGAGGGCCCTTGTAAAACAGAAACGATAATGAACACACCGCAGGAAGCTTTAATAAACGTGTGCAGCCATTAGCGAGTGGATTTGGGCTAAAAAACGCAGGTTCAGCTCTGGGAAACGCACAGGTTGGTGCCGTGGGAAGCAGGCAGTGCTCCCGAACGCTCCGGGGAGCCTGGGACGCTCCGTCCAGCGCTGCCCTTTCCCAAACCCCACTGACACAGCCCAGACCTTCCGCTTCTCCCAAACGTGCCTCCTGTTGTGAACGACCTAAAAAGCACCAATGACTTCCAAGAGGACCTGAGAAGCCAAAGCAGTGTCAGGTAAACGCAGGAGCCGGGGTTCTGCCCTCTGGGAGCTGAAGGGGGGTTTAGGAGGAGCTCACACGGACACACCCGAGGGTTTAGCCCTAGCTCACCTCTCAGCAAGGTTTCTGCAGCAGGGACAGATTTCTGCACTGCCCACGGCTCACACCCCTGGGGACACCCCCAGCACAGCCTGGAGCTCCAGGTCAGGGAGGGCTGACCCAGCTGGAGACGAGGTCTGAGCTTCAGGCACGGCCCAGGATACAGGACTGAATAAAGTTTAAATCCCAAAAGCTGCTTAAAACTTAGCGTTGCTATTTTTGCTTGTGTGTGCCCGGACACCGCACCGATGAGAGGCTGAGCACTTTCTCCACTTGCAGCTTGAGAACCACGCTTACAGGGAAAGGGAATGGGAGAAGATGGGGTTTTGTATAAATATCACAAACTCCCTGCACAAACGCCTCGGGATGCTGGGAGGCCAGACCTCCAGACTTCTCTAACCACCCCTCCTATCTGTGCAGCAACCAGGAGTTCAGAGAAAATAAAAAAGCAAGAAAACAAGACAGGAAAAGAAAGCAAAAGCCTCAAAAACCTTTTCTCACACACCTTATCCGGTCCTCCACAAGCTCCAGCTTCCACTTCTCTGCTGCTGTCCCAGCACAGGCTTTGCCAAAGGAGGTTTGCTGCACTGAACCTCCCTGTCTGAACACAATTCACCTTTCCCTCGTCACCTGCATCCCCTTCATCTGCTGGGTCTGCCCACAGCAACTGATTTCAGTAAAATCGTTTGGCCACAGAGGTTCAGATCTTTGTCTTTGCTCAGCCCTTGGCCAAGATGAAGAATTGAAAAAAAAACAAAACAAAACACACAAATCAAAAAACAAACTCAGAAAAAATCTCGGTGGGGGGAATAATTCAGTTGGAAATTTCAGTACTTTTCCAAACATCTCTGCTGGATTTCACTCCATGCTGGTCTCTCCCAACTTAACAACACACTTGGCCAACTTAACCTTTGGAAAGGTTCTTTTATCGATCAGATGTTCCACAGACATTTACATTTCTTGGAGGGAGGGAGAGGCAGGTAAGACAATTAAATTACTTTGCTCAGTGATCTTAATTATCTGAAATAATTATCTTCAGTCAATTCTCAAACAAGAACTCTCTGGAGAGCAGTGTATTTTAGTTTGGATAAAGCAAAAGGAATTGAGTCCAAAGGAACACATTTTGTAACTTATTTAGAAATACCTAATTAACCATCTGAGTGAGGAATCCAGTCAGAGCTCCTGCATTACACTTAATTATTAAAAGCCATTTGCGGGGTGGGGAACAAAAGGACGGGTCTAAAGCAGCTCTCTGTGCCTCAAAGGGTAATTTTAGCCAAGAACTGAACAAACTGTGGGCAGGGACTGTGCACGCAGGGCTGACGTGCCTGTCTTGGGGCCACCTGAGGCATTTCCATGACTTCTGTCGGATCCATGGAGAGCTCAGACCAAGGACACTCCTCCAGCCCTCGCTGAGGGGACATCGGTCCCACGTGTAAAATCAAGTCAGGAACTCAGAGCTCCGTGGCAGTGAGTGGTTCTAACAGCCCAGAGCTCCTGGATGAGAGGTCAAACACCGTTCTCATGGAGCTGGGATGGTTCCTCACCGCAAGGAGTTCCTCTCCCGAATTTCCTCGTGCAGAGTTCACCCTACCTCGTCTGCCCCCGAGGTGATTTCAGGACTTAAAAGCAGGGTGGTGTTTAAGGGCTCAATCAAAGCAAACAAAATGCTAAAAATAAATTGGTCTCTGCTCTGTTGCCAGGCAGGGAATTCAGCCTCGACAGTCGGGGAGGGGATGAAAGGCTGCAATAAACACCTTGAAATGGATCTCTGAGAAATTCTGTGGCCTCAGGAAAATGGTCTGATTTTCTCTTCCTTCTCTTTTAATTCATTTTTCCTGAGGGGAAGAACAAGTGTGGGTTTGTGCAGTGCGGGGAGAGAAGCAAACAAACACCGAGCCTCCGAGATTAATAATGTTCCAACGAACTTGCTGATAAACAGGATTTCATGGGGATGAGCACGGTGCCAGCCCAGGCTCTGCACTGTCCCCACAGCAGGCAGCAGGTGGAAATCCCATTCCCACGGCCTCCCGGGAACAGGGACACCTCCCACTGTCCCAGGTTGCTCCCAGCCCCGTCCAGCCTGGCCTTGGGCACTGCCAGGGATCCAGGGGCAGCCACAGCTGCTCTGGGCACCCTGTGCCAGGGCCTCCCCACCCTCACAGGGAAGGATTCCTTCCCCCGTCCAACCCAGATTTCCCTTTGTTCGCTGTGAAGCCATTCCCCCCTGTCCTGCCCCCACAGCTGCTGGTGAAGGGTCCCTCTCGGGGTTCCCTGTGGCCCCTCCAGACGCTGGGAGCTGCTCTGGGCTCTCCTTGCAGTCTGCTCTTCTCCACAGCTCTTATCTGTCCCATGTGTGGGGAGTCCAGTGAACGCTCCCAATGCTGGTGGTCAGCCAGGACTCAGGAGAGACGTGAGGAATGTTCCCGAGCTCCGGTCAGGGCTACCAGGGCTGCGGTTCCCAATGTCAGGCAAATCCCACGTTTCTCAGCCTCCCACACGCCGGGAGATGGACTCTGTGACTGCTCATGAAATGTTTTGTCATCTCGCTTCCACTTTTCCGCAAGCTGATGAAAAAAAAGCACAAATCCCTCCGACGTGTTGTCTTCCCAGCTCCTGATATGTTTTGGCTACTTACAGAGAGTAAGAGGAGTCTTTGGAGCAGATGTGAAATTCAGCTCTTGTTTCCTCGCTTGTCATCACTCGGAAAGCAAAACAAACACTCCTGCTCCTGCAGAAACCAGCCCTTGTGTCCTGCTGCTCTCTGTGCCTGCTCCTCTTCCCCAGGGATGAGGGTTCCTCTCACTCCTTGTCCCAAATTCTTTAGAACCTGCTGAGAAGCACCAGAGATCAAGATAGTGTTGGTGTATCGCTTACAGGAGGGGTTTTTCCCTCATGTTCTTAAGCCTGTAATCACAGATAAAATAGAAAAAGTGATTTAAAGCTGCTCTGTGGCCCGCGAGGAAAAAATCTGAACCGAAACACGCATAATCCTGTAGGAGACAAGCCCGGAAGGATCTAACTGGATTCTTCCCCAGACTAAATTCTACAGTGCAGTTATCTCCTTGATTATTTACTGCACACAGTAATAAGCAGACAAAGCAGAATTGCTCCCGGAAAAGTCTTTCAGGCAGAGCTCATCATCCTGAAAGATTCCTTTTGCTGGGAATGCCTTAATAGGCCTGGGCTTTAACGGCCATCGCAAGGTGTAAAAGGAATGGCTCTGGAAATTCTGAATTCCAGTGCTCCTGTTGCCTTTTCCAGCTGTAAGAACTGATCTGTAGATTTATTGAACCTCCTTCCCTTTGGTACCACGGAGCAGGGAGGTGTCCAGGGAGGTGTCCAGGGAGGTGTCCAGGGAGGTGTCCAGGGCCCCAGTCAGAGCAGGCACTGCACTGGTGGCTTCTGGAGGGTGCTGAAGTTCCCACTGTGCTCCTGGTCCCAGATGGAGTTTCCAGGGAATCCCGAAGCCTGGGGACGGTGCTGGGAGCTGCCCTCGGTGCAGCCACAGCCTCCCGTGGGAAGGACATGGAATAAAGCCAAGCCCAGCCCCAGGCTGCCCCGGCTGACTCGGCACCGGCTCTCCCCACCTTCCCAGGGAGGGATGGGCACTCCCTGCCGGCTTCTCCAAGGACATGAGCAGGGACTGGGGGGGATGAACTTCCCAAGGCTTCCCAGGCGCAGCAGCCCGCAGCCACCACGGTTCCCCGGGCCTCCCCAGATGCACTAAATGAAGTTTTGCTCTTCGCGGATGCATAATTAACCCCTTGAGTAAACATCTATTCAAACCTGCATAATTAGCACTGCATTTTTCAAAAGGGTAATGAAAGGCCCTTTTAGGTTCGTAATTGGCTTCCTCTTAGTCAGCTCTGGGTGTGAGCTATCAGCACGGGAAGGGCTCTGTACGGCAGGGACTGTGTGGATTGGGAATGTGAGGCTGCAACTCCACGCAGGATGGCCAAGGGTGCCCAATCAACCACCCCTCGTGTGGGCTCTCGGAGCAAACGTGGCTCAGGGCGGAGAAACGCAGACCCAAACCCCCAAAGTCTGACTGCTGGGTAAATTTTGGGCCGGTGGTTTGTACAGTGGGCTGGGATGTGTCCCAGAAAGGCAGTTTTCTATGGAAACGATGGAGATAAAAGAGATGGCTGGAATTATTTAGGGACAGATAATGAAGCTGTGCAGTAAATGTGCCACTGAACAGGGTAATTAACAGTAATGCTCATCAGGAGCTAATTACATGATTCTTTACCATTTTTAAATGAATGGTTACCATGTAGTTTCCAGGACCAGAATTCCCAGGTTAAGGAGAACGTGCAAAACCTGAGACCGAGTTCCTTGGGTGACTCAGTCACCAATTTATCCACTTCATTTTTAAAAATAAAGCCTGGAAAAGAGAGCACCTCTTTCCAGCTGAGACAATGTAGCCTCAAAGAATCAGCACCCAGACCCACCTCAACCCATTTCCAATCATGCCATAAATGAAGGAGCCTCTTGCTTCACAGGATCCCTGTTTTAAGGCAACAAAGAAGAGCAAATAATGCTCCCAGACTGAGAAGAATGTGTTATTGGACTGCACATTATTTCAAGGAGTTCAGCTACAATAACACCTTCCCCTGGCCAACTGCTCAAAATCCCAACCGCATCACTCGTGCTTTTACAGCTTTTCCTGGTTTGCTCCCTTTTGCTCCAAGGGCCAGGTGGTTGCATTGGCTGTGCTGCAGTGCTCTCTGCTGGCACCAGCCCGGAGCTCCTGGGATGCTCCAGGTGAGCAGAGGCTGTCCCGACGCTGCCACAGAATCACAGAACGGTTTAGGTTGGAAAAGACCTTCAGGAACACCGAGTCCAACCATTACCCCAGCACGGCCACCAATGACCCACGTCTCCAGGTGCCACCTGCGACTGCCCTTCTGGTGGTGCCAGACCCAAGGCTTACAACCCCTGAGTCAGGCTCCAGGACTGCCAACCCTGGCTCTCTGTATTTGCTTTCTGAGTGTGTGTTCACATTCAGGGTGTCCTGACTCAAAATCCTCTGCCCGAAACCCCCCCGTGCACACAGGTCCTGCCTAAAGAGCCCTGTTCCCCTCTCACAGAGGGTTTGGGTAGAAAGGGATATTAAAATCATCTATTTCCAACTTCCACTGTCCCAGGTTCTCCAGGCCCCGTCCAACCTGGCCTTGGACACTTCCAGAGACGAGGCAGCTTCTCTGGGCACCCTGTGCCAGGGCCTCCCCAGCTTCATCACAGGAAGGAATTCCCTCCCAACATCCACGCTAAATCTTCCTTCTTTTACTTTAAAACCACTCCTCCTCGTCCTCTCACCACCTGCCTCTGTAAAAAGTCCCTCTCCATCTTTGCCATGACACTCAGGGGATATTTTCTTCCCTCATTCTTTGCAAAACCTCCCAGGCGTGTTCCAGGTGCTCCTCCCCAGGGATGGGGATAACGGTGCCTTCCTCCCCATGCAGAGGGGCTGCTGTGCTGGGACCCCGGTGCTGCTGTGCTGGGACCCCGGTGTTGCTGTGCTGTGGCCCCGGTGCTGCTGTGTTGGGACCCCGGTGCTGCTGTGCTGGGACCCCGGTGCTGCTGTGCTGGGACCCCGGTGCTGCTGCGCTGGGACCCCGGTGCTGCTGCGCTGTGACGCGGTGCTGCTGTTTCCCTCACGCCCCCTCGCTCTGATTCACACCACCAGAGCCGGCAGTGCCGCTCGCTCCCGCTGCCTTTGGTTAAGAACTGCTATTTTGCTATTTTAGCTCGAGCCCACGGAGAGCTCAGCGCAAGTGCCTGAACTGAATTGCTGCTGTCCCAGATTTCCATCAGGCAAGGTCAGGAGCCACCGTCTCCACCGATTCCTGCACAGCAGAGCCCTCAGGGGAGCTGTTCCCCCTCACTCCTGCAGGTTGTTGGTGCTTTTCCCTGAGTGTTTCTGAAGGCCAAGCTCTGAACTCTGGTGATGCGGGAACGCTGCAGCTCAAGAGCTCTGCTCTCCTTCCTTTTTTTCAGGAATGTTTCTTCCTACTCTGACTGCTGGTCGTCCCCAGCACCGCCCTGCTGCAGTCGGGCTCTTTCTGTGGATTTCTGACACGTTTACAGCGAGTTCTGCAAGAGCAAGGCAAGGCGTGGGCACCCGGCGCTGTTCGGCAGAGCCACCTCCCCTCCGAAAGCTCCAGGGGCTGGAGCACAGGCAGAGCTTCCCTTGCTTCCCGTCTGTTCTGCTCACCCCTGCCTTGAACTCCTCCGAAGCCATCCCAGGATGGCTGATGAATCCCCTAATAAACCTCCCTAATAAAGCCCCTAATAAACCCCCTACTAAACCCCACAAAAAAGCTCCCTGATAAAGCCCCTCACGTCCCTCTGATTTTGGTGTCTCACCCAGCAGTGGGACTGGCTCCTCCTCACTCCACAGCTGAGGCCTTACAGTGACTTTCAAGGTAAAATCAATGCAAATTCCACCGAAACCTTGCACTAAAGGGAACCTGCACGTTCAAACCCACACCCAGAAATCCTAACAAAATCCCAGTGGAGTTCCCAGAGATGGAGCCCAGCCAGCAAAGACAGGAACAACACCAAAGAGCCTTCACCTTGGAACCAAGCTACTGAGGGAAAATATATTCAGGAAAAGAATGTGATTTTCAAGTATTGCCTCAGAGCTGATTTGTTCCTGACATAAAACTAAACTTCACAATGATATGGACTTTTCCCATGCATTATTCTAGATGGCAGTGTAAATCAACTGAGAATGCAGTCAGTAAAGTTGTTATTGCCAGATCTAAAAATCCCACACTATAGAAAAGATTCAAATAATTATTAATATTTCCTCTATCCATATGTGCTGTGCTTGAGCAGGCATACAGAGGGAGGTTTTGAAAGTCAAAATAGAGCCATTGTGTGCGGTAAAATAGCCCCAGATTCCGGGCATGGAGATTAACCTCTGCTCCATGATTGTTCTCCATGGGTTTGTGCCACTTAAAGGGTGAGGAGCATCCCCTTCCCTGTGCTGGAGCTCCTGGTGGGAGAGCCTGCCCCAGTCCAGTCCCACGGAACTCCCAGCGCCATCCGAAGGAAAGCGGGGCGGTTTCCAAACCCTGAGGAGTCGTTTGTTCGATGAAGGCGAATTCTGTTTGCATCCCGCCTGGGAACACTTCGGTACCAGCCCGGGCAGTGGCGAGGAGCCGCGCCGAGCACCGTCCCTCCGGCGGCATCGCCGGGACTCCCGGTCCGGCTGCGTTATCCCCGTGCTCCTGCTGACTCCCCTGGTTACCAGCTCGGGCTCCATCCCCTCCTCCTCCTCCTCCTCCTCCTCCTCCTCGCGGAGCCCAGGCGGGCTCTAATCCCCGCAGACTCGGAGCTGAGCGGGAGCAGCCAACAGGAGTTGCTTTGTCTGTGCTGGCTTGGGTAAGCAAAATATCCTCTCCTTACGAGCCATTTGCTGTTCCTGTTCGTGCACTGGAGCAGGTGGGATCCCTGCTCACCTGCTTTTCTTTAAAATGGATTTTGTCTTGTAACAGGGAAATACCGGAGGACTTCTCCTCCGTAGCATCCTCCAGCACTCGTGTTATATTTAGCAATTTCATAGAAAGCTGTCTCTGGCATTTTACTTCCAAAGTATTTTAGGGAATCTGGGATATTTATAATGGAAATGGAGGTTTTTGCAGGTGTTCCCCAAGTTGCTTTGGAGGGGATGGCGTGCTGGGGGGAATACGGGAGGTTTGACGTGGGTTTGTTTTTAATGGCGAGCTCGTGGCTTCAATTTCTTGTTCTTTTGTCCCTGAACACGGAGGCTGCCCTGGCACTTCATTCATTCATTCACTTGCAGATTTACTTGCTTTGCATGATTTTTTAAAAAAATCATTCCCTTTGAGATTGTATTCTCCTTTTTTTCCTATAAACTTCTAATTCCAAAGGCAAACCCCTGAAAGCTGCATGTCTGTTCCCCCTGCACATGGAAGTTTGTCACGAGACCATTAATCATGACTTACAATCATTCTGCTAATGCAGTGCATCCATTCAGAGGCAGGGTCTGGCTGCAGATGGATTTGTTACTGTGGGATATGGAAGCAGCACAAATTTCCTCAGGAAATATTTAAGCAAGGTCATAAAAACATCCCTGGCACTCTGAGCAGTGTCGTGCCAGATCAGACAGAGCAGAGCAGTTTGTTGGCTCAGGCTGTAGAAGAGCCCAAGGATCAGACATTAATATCAAACCTGTTTATTATCTTATATCTGTAATATGAACTCGAGTGAAGCCCTGCACGTTGCTGTATTTGTTAGGGTGGGGAAGATGGAAGCCCCACAAATTAAAGCCACGCTATGCACTTCATTTTCAGCTCCAGAGGTCCTCACCTGCATTAGTTAATGAGCTTTTCGATCTCATTATGCAACCTTAGCACACCGGTGTGCTTGCACTGCCGAGAGGTGAACGGGCAAAGGGGCCCCACAGGCCCCTGCTGGGATCGGGGTTAAAATCATGTGTGTTCCACGTGCCTGGGGGGGCCCTCCGTGTGCATCCCCCTGCCGGGGCTGGAATGTCCCCAGGCACACCTGGAGGGGTCAGGACGGAGCTGACAGGGGAAGGAGGGCAGGACAGGGGTGGGAGCGGGCAGATGGACGCACCGCAGGGCAGGAGAAGCTGCCAGTCCCAGCACAAAGTGCGTGCCCAGCTTCTGCCGTGTGTCTGCTCCTGTGGGAAGCTTCTCCAGCTGAGTGAGCCGATCCATGAACCCAGGTTTGTGCAACAGCAGTGGGAAAGGTGAGGGCCCTGGAAAGGGCACAGGGTGCCCAGAGCAGCTGTGGCTGCCCCTGCATCCCTGGAAGTGCCCATGGCCAGCTTGGACGGGGCTTGGAGCACTCTGGGACAGTGGGAGGTGTCCCTGCCAGGGCAGGGGACGGAATGAGCTGAGCTTTAAGGTCCCTTCCCACCCAAACCATTTTGGGGTTCTGGGATTGTTGCACCAGAGCTTGAATAAATAACAAAAGACAGACATTAAATACATCAAACATTGCATTGTCAGCAACTGCTGTCAAGTGCAACAGGTGACTTGAGCAGAGCGAGAGACAAAGATGAACTCCCAGAGACTCGGGGAACTCCCATTCTCCCGATCCCATAATCGTGGCTGGACTGAGAGGCCGCCGTGTCCTGCACCAAACCCCTTGGCAGACACTTTGCCATGGAGAAGGATGTGATCCAGCATGAGGACAGTGGGCAAGTGTCCCTCACCTGAGCACACATGGAATCACAGGATGGTTTGGGTTGGAAGGGACCTTAAAGATCGTTCCCTTCCACCCCTCCTGCCATGTGCAGCTTTACATCTCAGGAACTCAAACATTCCATTATTTTGCTCTCAAAATAGCAGCATTTACTCCCCTTCCTCGCAGAGAGGCGAGGGCAGGCAGGAAATGACTTGCTGATGATGGCACAGAAAAACTGAGAAAGCAGGAAATCAAATCCACGTGTAGGGAGCGAGAGCTGCTCATCCAGCCTGTCCCCAGCACCAACTGCCACACGCCGAGTGACAGCAGGAGCAGCTCTGAGAGGAGCAGATGATTCACAGGAGACTGGAGAAAACACGATACTACCTTCCTTCGGGAGCAAAATCCGCTCTAAAATAAAGAACTTGTTGAATTCACGAGGAATTAAACATCAAAATACTCCAGGAATGGAGCTGAAATGAGCCAGGATTGGGCAAATTTAACCCTTGGGTTTGAGTGGGGCAAATTCTCAGAACTGAGTGTGCATCACTCCCCTGTCACCCCAGTGGTGGGGACGGTGACCTCTGCCCAGTGCGGGAGGGTTTCTCTGCCCTGTGTCCCTCTGTCCCTCTCAGGCTGCCTGTGGAGCTGGTCCCAGCCAGGACGAGCTTCAGCAAAGGAGCCCAAAATGCCACTTGTCCCCAGGGCCAGGCTGACCTACTTGGGGTTTTTTTGGTTTTTCACCTCATATTCCCTGGTGGGCAGCAGGCTGGGAGAGCAGTGGAGAGCTCCTCTCACTTTCCCTGTCTCTCAGCACCACGGCCAGCCCGGGTCTGATAGTTATTAAAGGTGGATAAAACTCACCTGCCATCACCAGCTGAACGTCTCTGCCAGCAAATTCTCTTTCTGTGATGTTCCAGATCTGCACATTTGGGATGGACAGATGACTGCAAAGAAAACATTATTTAGGGACATAAAGTTATTTGGCAGAAAGGTTTCTACTGATTGAGCAGCATTTTTGTGAGGGACTTTTGACCTTCATGGATTTCAAACAGCAAGATAAGGCTGGGTTCTATCAAGAGCTGTATTCCTAAGAGTTACACAGGCTTCAGAGACCAGGAGGTAAATAAAGGTCAAGTTCACAAGGCCTTTGGTGATTTTATGGACTGAAGCCTTCAACTGTTTACAATTGAGTCAATTTTGGTTTCAGTCATGTGAAATTAACCTTTAAAAATTGTGTCAAGGAGCTGAAAACCCTGCAAATGTGCTAATTAAGGAGATAAAGTAGGTTCAGGAAGAATCCAATATCTAATCTGTCTCTCACGAAAAAAGACCTTTCAGCTTTTTCTCTGCTTTAATACTTCTGCCTCTTCCAAATGGATAAATAACATCCATGAAAGCTTTTGCTTTGTCTTCTGAAGGCCCAGCTGTGTTCCACAGTTCCTGCTCTGGGAAGGGAGATTCTCCCCACTCCCAGGGATGCTCCCCATGCCCCTGCTGCCCAGGGTCACTTTTATATCTATTTTTCCCTCATTTCCAGGCTCCTTTCTCACCTTCCAGTGTCCCTCCAGTCCTTAGAGCTGATCTCATTGCGAGTGCTGAGGGGTTTGTGGAACATTTCACACCTCCCAGACCTCCACCAGCTCCAATTCTAATTCTAACTGGGGAGTCCTGGGCTTCCTACGAACACAAACCACGTCAGTCACCTCTCCTCCTCCTCGTCCCCCTCGCAGCGTTCCCTGCTTCCACTCTGGAGGAGATGGGGCGCAAGGAAGAGGATGACAGCAGCTCCTGGAAGAAGCAGACCAGCAACATCCGCAAAACCTTCATTTTCATGGAGGCCCTGGGGTCGTGAGTACCAGCGCTGCCCTCGGGGCACGAGCACCCCCAGCCCCGGCTCCCCGGGCCCTCCTGGCCCTGCCCCATGTCCCGGGGGCACGGCTCCCTCTGGGACAGCCCGGGAGCAGGCGAGGGGGTGCCCAGGGATGCTGCTGCTGCTCCGGTTCCCGGCTCACCCTTCCCAAACAGCTCCAAACCCCGCCGGCCCAGGCACAGCTGAGTCCCCTCTGCCCTTCCCTCCATCCCCTCCAACCCTGAGGGAACCTTGGATGAGTTTTTGCTCCATTCCTGCCTGCTCCCGCTGCTGCAAGGTCAGGGCTGGCGCAGGGAGAGGAACGACAATAACAAGTCGTATATTTAGCTCAGGAACCCTGACTCAGTTGGGGAATGAAACAAAAACAAGGATGTTGGAGTTGTACAATCCTTCCCTGTGCGTTAACAGCTTAATTTGCCTATTCATGGGGA
Organism: Rhagologus leucostigma; assembly: GCA_013397725.1. Taxonomy (NCBI): domain Eukaryota; kingdom Metazoa; phylum Chordata; class Aves; order Passeriformes; genus Rhagologus; species Rhagologus leucostigma. The sequence goes on from VZTD01004029.1 coordinate 1,275,094, forward strand.
TGAGACAACAAAACATTTCCAAGGTGGTGGGGGAGGAATTGAATTACCTCCACCAGCAAGTTCTGTCATGGACAAATTTTCTGTGACTTCCGAGCCCACGACAAAGCTCCCAAAGAAGCAGCTACTCCAAATTCTGTGCCTTGCCAGTCTCAGAAATTAATTGAATTACCCAGCAGCTTTCGCTGAAGGAATGAGGTTAGAAAAAGCTTTGTTCTCTCCTAGCCCACTTGTTGATTCATCATTTTTAATAAGGGGCATAATTATTATAAACTGTTTGGGACAGAGATGTAGAACAGATGCCCCAGCAGCTGATTTGTAGGTTGTTCATTTCCTACTATTGCTTTAATAGGAAAATTTAGCATTAGAAATTGGGATTTTTTCCCACACGCATTGCTTCAGCTCCCTGAAGAATTGAAATGAAGATCTGGGACCTAAAACCACCTCAAAATTGTTATCACTTTCCCCCAGGGTCCACAGCACTGCCCTTCCTCGCCCTGCCCTCAGCTCCCTGCAGGGCTTTGCAGACTCAGAGCAAGTTCCATTTCGTGGCCCCCAGTTAATGTGCTGCGGGTTTGATGAGGATTAGCGAGGACTGGCCTGGCACAGTGCCACTGTCACTGCCCCGAGCCTCGTGCTCAGCTCCCCAGGACAAAGCTTTAACAGGATTGGGGGCTTTAGGCAGGTTATAAATACCTGCTCCTGCTGCTCGGGGTGAGCCCTGGCCGCTCACTGTCACTTTGTCACTGAGGGGACGCAGGAAGCAGCAGGAGAACAATCAGAGGCTGAATTTAAATATTAACTGAGGTTCTCCTGGTGTTTTGCATTTTAGACGTGCAGAGTGTTGGGTGACACCAACCCAAACTGCAGCTCCCTGGTGGGCTGTGCAGAGTTAACGTCTTCTCTACAGAAAAAACCGTGGGGTTTTATTTACATTGCATAACCTTGCCTTGAATATCCTAAGTTTGGGGCTGCTGCAGGTACAATTCCAGCTTTACAACCACTCGGAGTTAAGTCCCCAGCGCGGTGTTTTCCCTGGCTGTTTCCCCTCTGTCAGTCCCTCCCAGTTCCCAGAGGCAGCACCCACTGAAATGCAGCTTCTCCCCCTCTCTGCAGAGGTGCCTTCTCTGAGGTTTTCCTGGTGAAGCAGAAGAGCACTGGCAAGCTCTTTGCTCTGAAATGCATCAAGAAGTCTCCTCTGAACAGGGACAGCAGCTTGGAGAACGAAATAGCAGTGCTGAAAAAGTGAGTGTTACAGTCCACGGAACGCTCCTGAGGGCTGGGTGCTTCAAATGAAGGGCCTGGTCCCCCCCAGTGATGGTGCCTGGTGCTCCAAAAGGACTTGGATGGGCATCAGTGATCCTCTGCCACACAGGGGGAGGGACATCAGCCCCAGAACCCCCCAGTGAACTTCCACTGGTGATTAAAGCCAGATGACTGTCGGGTTTCCCACCTCAGAAGCCCCTTCTGTCCTTGCCAGGTTTTGTTTCTGACCCACATTTCCCTTTGCAGAATAAAGCACGAAAACATCGTGACTTTAGAAGATATTTATGAGAGCACAACCCACTTCTACCTGGTCATGCAGCTGTGAGTACCAGCAGAGCCATTTCCTTGGGGCCACGGGGAAGGACAGGGGCAGGACCAGGGTGATTTCAGCACCTACACCCCAGAGCCCCTCGAGGGTCCATTCAAACACCCTCAGTGCTGAGGTTGGAACCAACCTGGACACTCCTTGTGGCACCTTGGCCCGTCCCCGTTTTAACAGCAACTTTCTAAACCATGATTTGGATCTATTTATGCAAATGGATTCCTCACAGTTTGGCAGGGCAGAGACAGAAGTATTTCTAATTAAAGCTGTGCCACGCAGGGTTTCTAGAAATGGAATGGGCACCGTGTCAGCAGCACAGAAAGAGCTCTGAGCACCCGGCTGCTGCTGCTGCTTAACTGCAAATTTAGTAAAGAACGAAACCCTATCAGCACCTGTGGAGTGGAGCCTGAGGCAGGGCTGGATACCTGCAGCTCAGCCCTACCAGGACTTGCCTCACAACCTCACCCAAGTCCCCCAGGTTTACCAGCAACCCTCACTGGCAGCCTGGAATCGCACCCAGGAGCATCCCTCGGCGTCCCAAAAGCTGCTGCCCAAGGAATGGTTCTGCAGTAAAAGGACCGGAAACTCAGCTTTGTTTACACTTTTTCCAGTCCTTTTCTGTCTAAGCCGCCCTCTCCACAGGGTGTCTGGGGGAGAGCTGTTTGACAGGATCCTGGAACGGGGCGTTTACACGGAGAAAGACGCGAGCCTGGTGATCCACCAGGTCCTGACAGCTGTCAAGTACCTCCACGAGAACGGGATCGTGCACCGGGACCTGAAGGTGAGCCCTGCCCCTGCCCCGTGGGGAGCTGGCAGCTTCACCTGCTCTGCCCCACCCCCTTCTGCTCCTCTTTGCCATTTTCCTACCACAAATTTCACCCTCTGACCCCGCCGTGTTCGCAGCCTGAGAACCTCCTTTACCTCACCCCCGAAGAGAACTCCAAAATCATGATCACGGATTTCGGCTTGTCGAAAATGGAGCAGAACGGGATCATGTCCACGGCCTGTGGGACTCCGGGATACGTGGGTGAGCCAAGGGGCAGCAGTGGGGTTGTGCTGGTGGATTTCCTGGAAAAAAGGTTGTGCACATACAGGACATTGCCTGGAAGAAGGGAAAGAAATACATCAATTTGTTGATAACAGCATGCTACTCACAGATGCACTGCAGAAAACCTCAAAGCTTTAAAAAGGGAAGGAAAAGGGTAATTTTGAGTGCAATATATTTGTTGAAAAATTTATAAAAATTATTTTAACGCAATGGGATTTTGTTTAATTCCCACCAGACAGCATTGGCGGGATGCAGCTCCCTGGTTAAACCTCAGCACGCAGGCAGAGATTGTCTGTGGTTGTTTCCATTTAATGGCATAAAATAGATACAAAAACCACAGACCAATCCAGCTGGGAAATGGGGTTGGTACTGGCTGAAACTGCTGCTTTTCCCAGTGTTGGATAATTCATTATTGTTCAGAATTCCCCTTTGGTTTTGCTGTCCTGCAGCCCCCGAGGTGCTGGCCCAGAAGCCCTACAGCAAAGCCGTGGACTGCTGGTCCATCGGGGTCATCACCTACATCCTGTGAGTACCAGCAAGCAGCAGCAGCCCACTTGTTTTTCCGTGAGTTTCCCAACTCCCCCGGGGCTCTGCGGAGCAGCAGCGGCAGCGGGGGCGATGCCAGACCTCCCATTTTTCTGTGGAGCACAGCACTGAATTCCTCCTAAGCACAGGAACTAAAGGGACGTGGGGAATCAAGTGCAGGAGCGGAGATGGAAGGAATCACATTTGCTCTGTTCTGTGCCTCACCCCATGCTTTGTTTTTCTCCAGTTCCCTACAAATACCTTTCCATCTTCCTGGGGACTTTTTGTTTCGTTTCCTCCCACACCGCTCAGCTCCGTACCAGCCGTGGCTTTGTCCCCTCGCTGCTGCAGTGAAGTTTTTAACTCTTTTGTGCGGCTTTGCTGATCCACTGAGCAGAGAGGGACGGAGGAGTGGGCAGAGCAGCTCCTCTGTCACTCCTCACTCGTGTGGCCTCCTTGGGCTGCAGAGGAGCCTGTGCCCACTTCGTGGTGGCACTGAAGGGCCCCATGCGCTCTGCTCTCTTCCAGACTCTGTGGGTACCCTCCTTTCTATGAAGAAACTGAATCCAAACTCTTTGAAAAGATTAAGGAAGGCTACTACGAGTTCGAGTCTCCGTTTTGGGACGATATCTCCGAGTCAGGTAAAGCTCCAGTGCTGGGGAGCTCCACACTCCCTCCCGCAGGCTCCGATCCCAAATCCCCAAACCAGCCAAGCCCTGAACGCCCCGCGCTGCCTCAGTAGAGAAGGGGAGGGCTGGGGTTCTGAGCGGAGTCACTCACACACCAGCAAGCACTCGGATGTGGGAATGGTGGGGATGGTGGGAATGGTGGGAATGGTCAGAGGCTCCATCTCCTCAGTGCTGGGGGGATGATGCCAAAGCAAAGCTGCCCTGGCAGCCAGGCGGCTGCTTGGAGCCTGCCTGGAATGCAGCATCCTCAGCTGAGGCCATAGTTAATGTAAACCTGATTTTCACAAATGATTACTGAGCTCTGAGTGGGTTTGGATTTCCCTTGGAAGTGCCCGAGGCCAGGCTGGACGGGGCTTGGAGCCACCTGGGACAGTGGGAGGTGTCGCTGCGCAGGGCAGGGGTGGCACTGGATGGGCTTTAAGGCCCCTTCCAACCCAACCCCTGTGCACAGCTCGCTGCAGGCAGCATCCTCACAGCTCATTTCAACATCAATCTTTTATACAAACAAACAAACCTAGCAGGGGGTGTGCTGGGGTTTAATAACAAACATCACAATCCCTCCTGCAAGAAAAAGGGAAAAAAAGGGGAGAGATGTAAAAGCTCTTCAGGGCAATTTCTAAATCTGCTCAGTTTGCACTTCATGGTTTTTAGATTTATTTTTTAGGTGAATTATTCAACTCCAACTCACACAGTCTAAGAGTGAGGTTTGGTTGATATTTTTTCATCTGGAGCCTGTCACTATGGGAATCTCCCTCTATTGGAGTAATTACAGAATTATTAAGGTTGGAAAAGACATCCAAGATTATGTCCAGCCTTTGACCAAATCCCACCATGCCCACCAAACCACATCACCAAGTGCCCTCTACTCATTGTTTGAGCACTTCCAGGGATGATGACTCCACCACTGCCCAGGGCAGCTCTTCCAGTGCCCAACCACTCTTTCAGTGAAGGAATTTTTCCCAATATCCAACCTGCACCTCCCTGGTGCAGGGATACAAACCCCTTCTCCTCAGGGCTGACCTCTGTGATGTTCCTCCAGCAGCATTTCCCATGTTCTGTTAGGGTCAGGTCTGGGAGGAAGGTGAAAATAACCTTTTCTGTCTGTTTTTTTTCCCCCTTTCCCAAACAGCCAAGGATTTCATCCGACATTTACTGGAGAAGAACCCAAGCGTGAGGTTCACCTGTGAGGAAGCCCTGCGGCACCCGTGGTGAGGGGACAGGGTGGCCACGGGGATTCTCCAGCCCCCACGTCTCGCTCCGTGTGCTCCGTGGGAGCTGGGAACAGGAGTGTCCCCCACCCCGGCATTAACGTCACCGCCTCCCCCGCGCCGGCTCCTTCTCGTGAGCAAAGCAAGCAAACGATGAATAATTAAAGATGCAATTTGTGCATATTTGCCTCCACAAACAGAGGCAGAGAAGAAATCCCACCCTGAGCTTTCCCAGGCTTTGAAGTGTGTGTTTGCGTTACATTTTGTTGCTGTTTTTCCTTTGGGTTTAATTATTGTTGATTGAACGTACAAAGCAGTTCAGTGCTTCCAGAATGTGGAATGCCTTACAAATGCCATCTGCCTACGAGCCCATTTTCTTCTCTTCCCATCTGCAGGATTAATGGAAATACAGCCCTTCACCGTGACATCTACCCATCTGTCAGTGCTCAGATCCAGAAAAACTTTGCAAAGAGCAAATGGAGGGTAAGTGGCTGCTGCCGGGAGCCCAGAGCCGTTCCACCAACAAATACCAGTTGCTGTCAGCCAGCGCTGAGCAGGGCTTCAGCTGGGTGGAATGCTGAAATCCCCCCCGAAAGCTGGGATCCTCCAGAGCCGGATCCTCCAAACTGCCTGCAGCGTTCACAGGGTGTTTGGAGCAATATTCCCCGCTGCAAAGTGAGCCAGGAGATTCACCACAAACACCGAGCTCCAGGGGCCTCACCAGCAGAGCAGAGGGCAGGGGGTCATTCCCAGCTGTTCCCCGTTTTCCTTGGGCGGAAGCAGCTGTAAACTCCAAAAGCATCAGCAGCTTGCACTCGATGGAAAACGCGGTGTTGATGGCAGGAACGTGCCCATCCCAAACAGTCTGTGCCAACAGCGCTGTGCCCAGTGTCACCTGGGGGGGGACAGCGTGTCCTGGCAGCACCAGGCGCTCACCAGGGGTTTTGTCTCCTTCCCCAGCAAGCCTTCAACGCTGCGGCCGTCGTGCACCACATGAAGAAGCTGCACATGAGCGGCCACGGGGCAGCCGAGAGCTCTGTCCCTGTCACAGAGACCTCGGAGCCCCCCAGACCCAGCAGCCCCACGGGAACCCCACCGCCAGCAGCGCCAAATGGTGACAAGGACACAGCGCAGGGCCCCTCACCAGGGTACCCAAACCCACCCACTCAGCCCGAGCAGGACACGGGAATGAGCGAGGAAAAGCTGCCAAGCCCCCCGGAGGAGGGACCCCTGCCCGGGGACAGCAGCCTGGCCCTGCCGGACACCCACAGCCCCCCAGGCTCCTGTGGCTGCAGCCCCTCCTGCATGGGCCACGAGAAGACAAAGGTGTCCTCCTGCTCCGAGACAGTGCTGCTCAAAAAGTCTTCAAAATCCCAGTAGGTATCCAGGTCCTTGCCATTAACTTCCAGCAAATTGTGCGGGAATGACCATCCCTGGAAGGAGACACCTGGCACAGGAATTGTTGCCGGGTGGAAGGAGGAGGGGAGGAATGAGCCGATGCTCCGGCTGGGAGCTGTGCCCAGCCCAGGCTCTCCGGGGTGTGCCCAAGCACGGGGTGGGCAGGTTGCCTGTGCTGGGTGGCACAGCTCCCGTGGGCTGGAGCACACTGCTTTTCCAGAAAGGTACCAGTGGTCCAAGCTGCTGCTGCCAGTTACTCAGCTGGTGCCGAGTGGCTGCAGGGACTGCAGCCAGCCCTGCTTTGCTCTCACAGCTGATGCTCTGTATTAAACACCACAATCCCCCTGCAGGATGATTGTAAATAATTGCTATTTCTCGTCTTTCTGTTCCGTTTCACCCATTCGCAACCAGTCATTTCAAGTCAGAGGTTCTTGTTCCAATGAAAACCAGTAAACACTCGTCTCACTGTGGCACTGGGCAAACTGGAGTTTGTTTGATCATGTGATGGAGGCAGCCACGTGGTCAGAGGTGAGTGCTCTGCAATCCAATTGCCAGCTGCTTTTAATTAATCCAATTAGGGCAGGCAAAAGGGAAAGGCACAAGCAGCACCGTGATTGTGCATGAAATAAATGAACCCGGATTTTTTGCAGCAGAAAAAGCCTTTCACCAAACCACCTCTAAGCAATGACTCAGCTCCCAGCTTCCATCAGGGCCAGGCCAGTGACTCGGAATCCAACTTTTACATCACAGCAAGGTTGCCCAGGAACGTGAGAGAGGAAGCCGAGCATGGGTTTCTCACACCAAACTCTACCATTATTTCAAGCTATTCACTGGGATCAACACTGACCCAAACCTCTCCCTCAGCTGGGACTGGGGCTGTTCAGCCGAGTCTCAGCTGTGACCATGAGCAAAGGACTGCAGGTGCAGGGCTCAGCACAGGCAGGACGTCTCTTTCCCAGGTTTGGCCCAGGCAGGTTTAAATGTCTTTGTGAGCAGAGCACAGAGATGCTCATGTTGTAAAGCAGAGTTTAATGATGCGAGTTTGATGCTGCCTGACCACAGCTCGGCTCAGTCCTGTTACCATCCGCACCACTTTGTGTGTGAGCAGTGAGAAGCTCTGCTGTTAGATCCTGCTCTGAGGAACGTCCCAAAGGTGAGCTCCTGCTGGCAGAGCTCTCCTCAAAAGCTACATCAAGGGAGCTCCCTCCTCTCATGTCCTGTGCCAGTCTCTGCTGATGAGGTCGTTTGAACAGGACTGCGACGCACAGAGGATTCACAGCAGAGACAGTCGCGAGTTAGAGCCACTGCCGACTCCAAAGGGGCCCGTTCCGGCAATCAGCGCTGTGACAACCCTTCCTAACCGGGCCCTCAAAGGGATCCGAGCTGTCCCTCACCCCCACTGCTGCTCGTGAGCAGCACCTTCTGCAGGCAGCAGTGCAGTGAAACAAAGCCCAGTCCTCACCTGGAATTCCCTCTTTTGCAGAACCAGAAGGGCTCTTTTACTCTTTTCTGCACTTGAGAGCCAGACGTGGCCAGCGTGAGCAGGAAAGGAGGCTCTGCCCCGCCAGCGGCTCTCGGAGAGCAGCGACCAGCTGGGGACGGGCGCAGTAGTGCCAGGAATCCATCGCTGCAGCGGCCTCGGCCTCGGGGTGTTTCTGGATCATCACGGCTGGGAGGAGGCCCGGGCAGGTCTGAGGCTCCTGCTCCCACACCCAGTGTATATTACCCATAGGGCATCATCAGTGCTGCGAGCTTTTGTTTTCTGTACCCTGTCTAGTTGTCAACGCACAAATGCACCGCACAACACCGCCCCACAACCCAAAGCCATGCAGAGCTTTACTCCGCGGCAGATCAGCTGTTTTTACAACCCTCACCCCCTGCACTCCTTGGGCTTGGTTAGTCCCAGGCTTTGGCACTCCGGGGTTCAGTTGCCCAGGCGGCTCAGCCCTCACTGCAGCTGCAACAGGAGAGAGAACCTGCTAGAAACCTCCCTGTGTCTGACAACAACACAGCAAGGTCTGAGTTCCGCTTCCAAGGCTGTGATTGCACCATGAATACTTGCTTAATAAAGCTGGGTTTTGTTTTGTAAAGTGCCTCCTGGTTATTCATAGAAATCTGATGTGGAAATGGTCTGTTAAGTCCCTCCTAAAGCTTTCCCTGTGCATCCCAGACCTGCTCCCGCTGGTGTTTTTCCAGCAGAATGTTCCATGGTAAATAAGCAGATTGTGGCAGAAAATCAAACAAGACATCTGACTTCACCCTCAACTATGGGCCTGTGTTTCTCTAATTTGCATAAATATAGGTATGTTGTACGGAGGGACATAAAATTCTCCATTTCTCTGATCTGCTTGTTTGAAGGAAGATCTCAGAGGGAAGTACTGAAGCCATGGCATGTTTGAAGAATTAACTGCAGCACAGATAAAAAGGTTTAAAAGACCCCACAGGAGGGCTTTAATTTGAACAGTGAAATTCGGCTTAAAGAGCTTGAATTGGCTGAAAGAAGAAAAAAAATAACTTCCTGGTTTATAAAGCCCTCTGGAAAGAACAACCTGGGGATGTGTTTATTTGCCACGGGAGCCTGATGTCTCTCCCCTTTTCTCCTCCAACCGCTGGGCAGCTTTGGCCAGTCCAGCCCACTTCGTGGGGCTGCTCCTTTGGTTCAGTGCAGCTATTTTCCACAGGTATGGAAAATTGACTTGCTAAAAATAGGGATATTGAGCACAGGAGAACTCCAGCTGGAAAATGGGAATGAATGCACCAGTCCGTGTGTGCAGAGGAGGCAGCGGTGCCCTGGAGCACAGGGGCTGCTCAGAAGCAGCTCTCGTAGTAGGCGACTTTGGTCTTGATGGTGTCCCGGATCCTCCCCACCTGCTCCTCCAGCCCTGACAGCTGGGACAGCCTGGACACCAGAGCCTTGTTGCCTTCCTGAATTTCCGACTCTAACGCTGAGGAGAGAGGGCAGGGAAGGGAAGGGAGGGAAGGGTTACGTGGTGGGGTTGGGCTGAGTCTCCACCTCCCTCCCGCACAGTGACAGGGCAAGACAACCAACATCCTGCACTCCCTCTGCTCCCCCTCTACAACAGCCCCCAAACAACCACTCCCAGCAAAGCCATCAGCTTTGAATGCTTAAAAATGGAAGTGAGCGTGTGGAGGAAAACGGGAGCACAGTGGCGTTTGAAAACTCTCAATTTCCTGGCACAGCACCACCAGCTACAGCCCAAATCCCACCCTCCCACTGCCCAGAGCGCGTTGTCCTCCTCGTCACTCCTTTCCCTCACACCACGGCAGTCCAGGAGCTCTTCCCCAGGGCACAATTGCACTGAGTTTGTGAGAGCCTTACTTTCCATCCTGAGCATGATGCCCATGGTCTCCTCGAAGAGAGCCTGCGCCTCCCGGCCGATGCTCTGCACCCTCCTGCCCTGCTCGCCCAGCGCCGGGCTCTGCCCCAGCCTGCCCTGCAGCTCCGCGTACAGCTCCTTCACTTGTGCAAAAGCCTGGGGAAAAGCAAACGAGCGCTGCAGGTAGGACCCAGCAGGCTGTGGAGAAGGGGTTTTGCCAACGTTGAATCCTGTTTAGATATTAAATGGATACTGCACTAGAGCTTTGTTACCAAATGTGTGACAGTTTGTGATGCGCTCAGAGACTGACAGACAGCTCCGGGGGCCACTCTGCCTCAGGCAGGACAGACCAGAAACGAGTTCCCAGCAAAGGGCGTTAGGATTGGGAATGACTCTGGAGAAATTCAGCAGTGGGATGATGCTGCGATGCGACAGCACGGGAGCCATGGCCTGGACAGGAAAAGTCTCCTCTCCTCGTCCAGAGCCGGGACACAGCTGGCTGTGCTGTGCTGTGCTGTGCTGTGCTGTGCTGTGCTGTGCTGTGCTGTGCTGGCAGCGGGGACGCCCCACGGCCGGTACCTGCTGGGCACTGCTGGCCTGCTGTGCCGCTGTCCCCGCCATGTCCCGCGTGTCCCCGGCCCGCAGGCGGTTCTGGTCAGTGCCGCGCTGCAGCTGCGAGAGCCGCCCGGCCAGCCCGGCCAGCCCGGCCCCGATGGCCGCCACGTTCTTCTCGGCCGGACCAAGGACAGCCTCGATCTGCGAGCAGAGGGAGCCCCGTTAGGAGGGAGGTCACATCCAAAGCCCCCGCGCTGTGCAGGGACCAGCTCTGCTGGCGGAGGGACGGGGACTGGGGATCGTTGCCGGGAAGCCACCGGGCACCTCTCACCTCCTCCACGCGCTCCTGGATGAAGCGCAGGGAGGAGCCCGAGCCCCTGAGGGCCCCCTGGGCCTCCAGCAGCGCCGTGTTGGCTCGCTGCAGGGTCTCCACCACCTCTTCCACGCTGCCCTCCACGGCGTTGGCCCGGTTCCTGGGGAAAGGTGGGAAGCAGCCAGGAGTGAGTGTGGGTAGGGGCACAGACTGGAAGTCGAGGTCACAGAGGTAAAATCAGGGAGCTTGAGAAAGCAAGACAGGATTGCTACTGAGAAAGCTGCAATCTCCCACCCCCAAAACCCACAGGTCTGGACTCCAGCAGGTTTCCTTGTGAGAGAAACATTAGTTCCACTTCACAGCCTCAAGCAAAGGAGACAGACTAAGAAGGGGGGAGAAACACCTTCCTTCAAACCAGTCAGAAACATTTATTTCATAGTGCATGACAAGGTATCGAAGGGGAAGCAATAACCATGGGACCAGTTCCAATGAACAATTTTCTGCTCGCAGTGGGACTGTTCAGGCCGAGTGACAAAGCTCTGGAGAAAGCCAGGCTCCCCTGTCTCATCACTTCCAGCAGGTTAAGCAGGTGTCAGACACTGCCAAGGAGTTTACAGACTTGTCCCGCTGACCTTCTCGCTGGAGTATTGCTGCAAGCTTCAGCTTGTGACAAAGCAGATGCCCCAAATTGGCAAGGACACCCTGTAATTACTTTTTAAGGGACCGTGGAGTAATCCTCCCAACTTTCACCCAGAAAACAAATAGCCCATCAAATCTCCTCATGCTCTCTTGTGCAATTAGGATGTAGGTCACCAATACCAACTAATACCGGGGCAACGCTGTCATCTCCCAACACAGCCACTCGAGATAAGAGAAAAGCCTCCACCGCTTTCGATAAAGCCCTTCTTGTCCTGGTGTCTATAACAGGATCTATTCTTGGTAGATTTATTCGCCTGGGGCCCCAGGGAGGTGTCTGGAGATTGCAGACTCATTCTTTTAGGCACCGGATGGACACAGAAGGTCCTGGCCTAAAACTTCAGATTGTGCAAATCAGGACAGCTCAGGCAGAGCGAGATTTGAACCCAGCCGAGAACCACCAGTTCCACCCCAGCCGAGGGACCCTCAGCTGCCAAAGGCCTTGAACCCCCACCGACCTGGCCTGTTCTGCCTCCTGCTGCAGCCTCTTGGCCCTGGCGATGTCCTCGGCAGTCTGGGCAAGGATGTCCTCCGGGCACTGCAGCTCCATCGCCAGCTGTTGGATCTCGGTCATTTTCCTCCGGACTGCAGCAGCGTCCGTGGGGAGGCGCAGGGACAGAACTGACTCACTGATTTCCTGGATAGAGGCAGGATCCGTGTCCTTGTCTGCAGAGCCAGCAGACAGACAGCATCAGGGAAGGTGGGAGTGCAAATGCAAGGGAGGAAGAAGGCAGACACCCGTGCACATCTCACACACATCTCATGCGAGACAGCTGCCAGCATCCCTTCTGAATTAATCTCTTTGAATTCCATCTACTTCTCATTCACACCAGTAAAACTTTCAGGAAGCAGCTGAAATGATACCTTGAATTTGGCAACGAGAACACCATGGCTGAGCCCGGAGCAGTCAGGCAGCCCTCACTGAGCAGATGAGGGCGTGTTTCAAGACAAGCCTTTTTTCATTTCACAAATAAAAGCTAATAAATCAGAAGCAGAGCCCAAGGGACATTAGCCCAGCGATTAGCTCAGAAATATCTTCACTCATCATTAACACCAGGCAGCACCAAATGGCCTGATTTTCTTACTCAGCTAATGCTCAGGAGGCTCATTATGTTATTACAATCTGTCTGTGAACAATAAGTCATCCCATCAGTTTGTAGGACAACAAGGAATTCTCATCTGATTAACAGCCTGCTCCAGAGAAGGGTCATCTGTCTGTCTGCATCGCTGAGTGTGGCCAGGAAACCTCTCTGCATCGGGTCACTGCTGCCTGCAGATCCCCATCCCTGGAGTGTCCAGGGAACCCCTGGACGTGGCACTCAGTACCCTGGGCTGGTGACAAGGTGGGGATCGGGCACAGCTTGGACTCGATGACCATGGGGGTCTTTTCCAACCTCAGTGGTTCTCTGACCCCTGTAAAAACCGGCTGTGTCCCCGCACAAGGCAGGCTGCACCCCCAGCCCCTGCAGTGCCAGGGGTACCTGACAGGAAGCTCCGCACTCGCTGGATGAGCTGCCGGATGCGCCGCACGTCCCCCTCGATCTGGGTCCTGGTCACCCCCAGCTGCTCCACCAGCCGCCGGGTGCTGCTCTGGATCTGGCTCGCAGACAGCTCTGTCGTCTTAATCTGCAAACAGCAGTGACCTGATGGCGCCTTCTGCTTGTCCGTGAGCCCACAGCCCCGCCTCAGCTCCGAGTGAACTGGGCGAGGAAACGATGCTATTCCCTGTTCTCACTGTGCCAGAGCTTTAAAGGACTGTAAATGTTAAAGACTGAGGGCTGGATCTGCAAAGGAAGCTCTCAAAGAGGGACAGCACCATTTAGCCTCTAAAACACTTTTGAAATGGATTTTGAATGACTTTGAAACCTCCTTTTCTCTTTGCAAGCCACAGAAAGAAGCTGCGAGAGCCCTAACACACAAACTCTCCCTGATTGCACCAAATGCTAGAGCAGACACACCTGCAGAATCCGAGAGTTTTCCATATTCCCACCCCTTCTGCCATACTGATCCCAACCCAGGAGGGAGAGAAGCTTCCTTGTGGCGTGTCCAAAGCCGCTCACGTGCCTTCGTCTGGGGAGGCAGGACCCACGCACGCAGCAGGGAGCCTCCCACTCAAAAATTCCTGGATTTCTGAAGCTGCCCAAGGGATCAAGCCTCAAAGAGAGTTTGAGGTGGGTGTTCCTCACTCTCTGCTGTGGTAAGCAGAGGTCCGAGCAGAGGGACGGGCAGTGCCCACACTCACCAGCTGTGCCGTGTCCCGGAGCCGGGCGCTCAGGCTGCCGAACTCCTTGGCCGCCTGCCCGGCTGCAGCCAGGGCCCCGCTGGCCAGCGGGAAGAGGCCGCGGCAGGGCCGGCCGGCCTCGCAGGCAGAGCTGTTGTCCCGAGGGCACAGCGGCCCCTGGCAGCGGGCAGGGGTGCACGGCTCCACTCGGGCCCCTCCGCACACCTGGGCAGGGAGAGAACAGCTGGAGTTGGGCAGCGCCCGGCTGGAGACCCCTCGGTGCCCGTGGGAGGCAAGCTCGGCACCACAGGGGCCGCAGGCCCGGCCAGGGCAGCTGGGGGCTGCCGAGCTCGAGCTGCAGGAGCTGCCTGGGCACGGCACGGAGCCCAGCGGGGCTGCCGGTGACGCGGGTGGCACAGCCCAAAGCACTGCAGATGTGCCGCTGTCGGAGAAGGGCAGCCAGAGCTGGACGCCCACACCTGAGCCAGCGACACCAGGTCAGCATCGCCTCAGCAGCCCGAGCGGGAGCAGAAACAGGAGCAAAGCAGGAGCCAAAGCGCAGTGGCTCACGATGAGTACCAGCACATCTGTGTGGAGCAAAAATCTCTGCAGAACCCATCCAACCTGCCCTGTTTGCTTCGGGGAGAACTGGATGAGAAGCCCCTGGAGACCAGCAGCAGTTTTAACTGCACGGCATCTGGCAGAGTCACGCCCAAAGTCACACTGCAGCAGGGACACGTGCACGGCCAGGGCCAGGCTGGTGGCTCGGAACGTGCTGGTGCCCCGAGCAGCAGAGAGGGGAGGCTGGTGGTCTCCACAGCAACCGACACCGAAATGCATCTCCATGGCAATAACAAAGCAGTGAGGGAGAAATAAGAGAAACCTCATCCCGAAATTAAGTGGTTCTTGGAAATACAAGAACTGACAAGAGAGAGTCCTCAGGGGGAAATGCACATGGCTGGGAGGGGGTGGTGGGCAGTGCTTTGGGGTCTGTGATCCCTGGGCAGGGGATGCTCAGCCGATTCTCCACCGATGGCCACAGCAGCAGCCGAGTCTGTCTGGACAGAGACTTCGTCCTGCCGTGCCTGAGGAGACACACGGCTGCAGGACGAGACTTCTGCCTCCCGAGCTCTACAGGGCCCCCTTGAAAACCAGACACACCCCGCAGGGAAGTCAAAAACCCACTTTGCATCTTCACCTGGTTGATGACAGGGGTGAGGTCGGGGGCTGAGGCCAACTCTCCCTTCAGGGCCAGCAGCTCGGCCGTGGCCGCGGCCAGGCCCCGCTGCAGCCCCGCGGCGCTCCGGCGGCTCTCCCGCGCCTGGGCCAGCAGCCCCGGGGCACCGGCGGCCAGGCTGCTGGCACTGCTGGACGTCTGGTGGGCAGAGCGGATGGTCTGGAAGGCTCCTGTGGGAATAAAGCCGGTAAATGGCACAAATGACTCACAAATGCTGCACGGCCCCTCGGGGAGGCACTGCCTCTGCCCTGCAGCGGGTGCGTGCACAGGAGCGGGGTGCAGCCAGGGATTAGTCACTGAGGCACCACCGCAAACTCCTTTTAATTCCTGACACCTTCCAGCCATTCCCTCAGTGAGCTCGAGGTCTCCTGAAGGACTGAACTCAGGGTTTGGGTTAAAAGGCTGAAACAAAACTGAAGGCAGCCAAGGCACACACGCTGATCCTGGGCTTTGGCAGGGCAGGACAGATTCCAGAGCCTTTTCCCAACTCCTCAGCAGCCCTAAAATTCCTCCTCTCCAGCACAGGCTGGAAGGAGGGTGGCCAGGGCATGGAGCTCTGAGCCCTGCACAGACAGAGAGGTGCAGAGTGAACTGTCCTGGTGCAGCCACTGGGCACAGCTGGCACGTCCCCGAGCCGAGCGTGTGCTGTGGTGGGGAGGGCACAGCCAGGAGGCATTGGGAGAGAAGGAGCTGGAGCGGGGATCTCACGGCAGCAGCCACCAGCAGCGTCGCAGGGCTTAATTAGCTCTTCTCCTCCCCAGTGCCTGACAGCCGCCTGGCTCCCTTCCCCACCCTCCATCCCTTCCATCTGTGCACAACCTCCATCCTCTCGGCTGCCTCGTGGATTCAGTGACACTCTCCCAGCAGGGCTGTCCCCTTCCCACCCCTCCCCGGCAGCAGAGATTGTGCTGGTGGGGAACAGGAACGCAAAATGAGCTCCCGGCCCCAAAACACCAGAGCAAATACCCCGACAGTGTGAAAGCCCAGGTCGTGGAGCAGAGGCTGCATGGGAAGCATTGCTCTCACTGGGACAGGAGATCTGTTTGCTGTTCTGAGGCTGACAGCAGGTTAAAATCTCCTCATCCACCTGGCCAGGGGCGAAACCCCAGGCACAGTCACGCCGAGGTAAATTAATAACTGCAAATGAAGAGATGTTGCAGCTGCAGAGCTGTACCTGACAGGTCCGTGCTGCGGCTGGCTTCAAACTGGCTCTTCTTGCTCTGGTACTGGGAGTTGGTGGCAAACAAGCTGCTGTTGAGGGCTTCGAGCTCCCTTGAGAGGGAGGCGGTGTCATCCAGGAAATGGAGGTTGGGATTTATGCCTCGGAGCTGCTCCCTGGGAGAGAAAAAGAACAAAACGTGAATTAAGTAGAGAGCAATGCACCTGGCAAAGGGGCACTTCTGAGCCCAGGGACAGCCGAGGACACGCCAGGGCCTCGCAGGTTTGCAGAGAGAGGGGCTGGGCTGCAGCCTCCCACAGCAGGGCCGTGCCCACGCAGGTACCAGGAATGCTGGACGTGCCCTCAGAGTGCCACCACGCAGCCCTGAGAGTGCCACCACGCAGCCTGCCCACGCTCCTCCTGCCTCGGGGACGTTGTGCAGGGGACAGGCACACGTGGAAGCGCTGCTCTCCTGCATCCTCGCTCACTTCGTGAGCAGAGCAAGGCACCGCAGGGACAGAAACAAAGCAGAACCCGTGCAAGCCGCTCCCAGAGAAACCCCAGCAGCTCCTCCTGGATCAGGGATGCGCCCCACGGGCAGCACCCGTCCCTCACCTGATGGCAGCGAGCGCGCTGCCCACCTGGGCCAGGCTCTGCGGCGTCACAGCGGAGTGGCCGAGGATCCCCTGTGCCTGCTGCAGGTTCCCCTGCGCCTGCGAGAGGCGGGGGCCGAGCCGGGACCCCCCCGTGCCCGCGGGCAGCCCCGCCGTGGCGTTGGCCAGGCCGGCCTGGCGCAGGCGCAGGCGCTCGATGTCCCCGTCGTAGGTGTGGAAGCAGGGGTGGCACAGCTCGCAGCCCGGGTAGGAGCTGCAGTGGCCCCGCTGGCACTGGCCGCAGCGGGGCCCGGTGACGCCGGCGCGGCAGAGGCACCGGCCCGTGGCCTGGTCACAGCCCACCTCCTCCGTGCCCTGGAAGTCGCAGTCACACTCTGGGACAGGAAAGGTGGAGAGAGAGAGAAGGTGGTGCTGAATAACTTTATATCTGTATAAAACCAGCCCTTAATTAGGGTTAATGAGATCCCAGCCTGACGTCCATCCCGTCCCAGCAGCTCCTGCGGCAGCTGGGACAAAGGTGGCACGGGCAGAGGGACGGGAAGGGCCCCCAGGCCCGGGAGCTGGCACAGCCCCTGACCCTGCAGGGCCGGCCCAGGGCTCGCCCGAGGCTGCTGGGAGGGCACTGGTGGATACTGGAGATGAACTGGGAGGCTGTTCCAGAGAGGAAATCTCTCTTGCAAAACAGCACGGGAACAGGGATGTCAGGACATGGGCCAGCTGCTCCTTTTCCCAGATAATCCGTGATTTCACACAGGAAACACCAAGCCAGACCGAAAGGGAAGCTCCCTACCTGTGCACCCTCCCCGTGCATCTCGGTAGTGCCTGGGTGGGCACAGCTGCTGCCCCACGGCCGAGCACGTCTGTCCCGTGAAGCCGTCCCTGCACGGGCACTGTCCTGTGAACTGAGAGGGGAACGCGTCAGGGTCACCCACTGCTGGGCACTTCCCCGGCAGAGCTCTCCCTCCGCCGCTCTTGACCACCGAAACCAGCACATGGACCACTTCCTCTGCTCAGTGTGTGCCCAGGGCATGCCCGAGGTGCCCGTGCCAAGCTGCAGCTCAGGCACAGGATGCAAACAGGCTCCGAACAGCCCCAGCACCACGAGGAGGGTGTTCAGCCTTGTTTCAAAAACAAAGCAATCGCCCACGAGCAGCTGCTTTGCCATCTCAGGTCTCCTCCCCACGCTGAGCTCGTTTGGAACCTATCTTAGGCTCTTAGAATTTGTCATGGTTTAGGGTTTTTTTAGATTTAACTTTAATTTTCCCAGTTGCCTCTTAAGCCTGAAGTGGCACACATGCTTTTCATTGACAAATGAGCATAATTAACTTCCCTCGCCTGTATGAAGATGTCTTATTAGGGCTTCCTTGATAAATATCAGGCTTGTTAAAGTGACTTAATCTTGCCTCAATAATTACCACCTTCTTTCATTTTCCTGAATGGTCTGTTGTGGTGTTTTCTAGGAATTAGGAGAAGGAAAGTAAGAGTGGGATGCGGTGGGGAACACACGGCTGTTTTTGTGAAGGTTCCCATGGATGGGACAGGACAAAGGAGCCACCCAACAGGTGGGTTTGATGCTCTGACAGGTCCCCAGTGAGGGGACACGGAGCCGTGGCCGTGGCACCCTGGTCGGTGCAGCCCAACCCCCGAGAGCCCCTCACAGCAGCACTTGTGGAGTCGGGAAAGGGAAAAACAGAGCGAGCACACGGACACGAAAGGGAAACCCTGCTGAAGGAAGAGGAGTCACCCCGAGGCTGCCCGGGGAGGGCCGGGGGTACCTGGTTGCACTGGGGGCTGCGGGAGCCGCGGGGGTGGCAGGCACAGGGCCGGCAGCCCTGCCCGCTGCCCAGGCCCCAGTGCCCGGCCGCACACTGCCCGCAGTCGCTGCCCACCACGTTGGGCAGGCAGGAGCAGCTCCCGGTCTCATCGTCGCAGGGCTCGTCCTGCCGTGTCCCCAGGGCATTGCAGGTGCATCCTGCAACAGCGAGGGCTTGGCTGTGCTACGAATGAGCACCAGGCCAGCCTCCCGAAGGACCTCGCTGCCACCCAAAGGGGCTCTCCCGTCTCTCCCTTCCCACCCGAGCTCAGGAGATCTGCACCTTGCTCTGACAGCCCCCCGAAATGCTGCAGCAGGAATTGGAGCCCGAGGGGCCTCAGCACCCCCCAGGCCAGGGGACACAGCCCTGCCCTGCCCTGCCCCACAGCTCGCCTGTGCTGCCCCGCTCTCCGCACTGCATCACCTCCTGCCTGCCCTGAGCCCCGGGGGCACTCGGATACAGCTGCACCCCTCCAAACCCCACCTGCCCCGTGCTTTTTGCTGAACTTACACCTGAAACCACCCCCAGCCTGAACAAGGAGCCTTTATAAACCTTTACAAAATGGGCCTTAGCTTGAAAACCCCAAACCAAAGCTGGGCAGGACCCGGGTCCCTTTTGGGGCCACAGAGGGGGCAGAGATGGGGAAGGGGCCACCGTGGGCAGGGGGAGTGTCCAAGGGGTACTCACTGCGGCACCCAGCGGGGTTGGCACCGGCCAGCTGGGCAAAGCCCGGCTTGCAGAGGTGGCAGCGGTCCCCCTGCACGTTGTCCTTGCAGACGCAGCGCCCTGTCACCGGGTCACAGGCAGAGCCGGGCACGGTGCCATCCGGGTCACACTCACAGGCTGCAAACGGGCAAGAAGTGTCCCAGCTGAGGGGGGATGGGGCTGGAGAAGGTGCTGCGGGGTTTAGGGGTGTCACTCACGCAGACAGGCCTCGGGGTGGCTCAGCTCCTGCTGCTGGTTGCGGAAATAGTTGGTTTTGCAGCGCTCACAGTTGTTGCCCTCGGTGTTGTGCTGGCAGTTGTCACACACCCCGCCGCTGGCCCCGCCACTGGCCCGGTACAGCTCGGGGTCGAAGTGGCATGAGGACGAGTGGCCATTGCAGTCGCATCCTAAAAAAATCCCAGAGCAGCTCAGCTGGAGCCGGCACCGTGTGAACCCCTCCGGCGGCAGCAGCAGCGGCACTAGAGGGTGCCCAAGGCTCCTGTGTGACACAGGGACACCCATAACAGCCCCACAGTGGCACCAGGGGGCTGGCCACTGGTGCGGCCCACGAGTGGCGCAGGTGCCGAGACACCCGTGTCACCACCCGCCCCACAGAGGGTCCCAGGAAAGGGGCTCGGAGCTCAGGGCCGGGCAGGATTTGGGGCGTGGGAAGCACTGGCCGTACTCTGGCACTCGTGGGGGTCGCTGTCCTCGGCGGGTGCCCAGGGCCGGGCGTTGAACGGGGCAGCGCAGCGCTCGCAGTGGGGCCCGGCCGTGTTGTGCTGGCACACGCAGTGACCAGGGACCTGCTGCAGAGACAAGGTGTGACCCGTCCTGGTGGCAGCGGCTCAGGACAGAGCCCCATCCTCCCAAAGCCCCTCCAGCTCCTGCCTCTCCAGCTCGTGCCCGTTGAAGAGCCTCCCACAGCCCATTTCTGGTCACCGTGGCCAAGGCATCCCGAGGAGCACTCCAGGCAGGCAGCGGAGCCATCCCGCTGGTGTCCAGGCCCCCGGCACCCTGAGCTCACCGTGCCCTGCTGGTCCCCCGCAGGGGCGCAGCGCTCAGCGTGGCCGTGGCAGAAGCAGCTCCCCAGCACCTGCAGCTCCGTCACGGCGTAGAAGGTGCTGGGCGAGTGGTACCCCTGGCGTGGGATGTGCGGCAGCTCCGTGAAGTTGATCCGCAGGTTGGTGAAGGGCCCCAGCTCTGTTGGGGACAGGGACAGGTGTGATGTGAGGGGCAGCAGGTGCCCAGCAGAAGCTCTTTGCAGTTGGTGGGGAGGGCTTGGAGCAAGGGAAGGAGGAATTGGCACAAAGAGCCGCAGCTGAGCCGTCAGCAAAGACCAAACGCTGCTCCCCGACACCCCGGATGGGCAACTCAGGGTCCCCCAGGGGTCACCCCAGCTCAGGGCTTCCCATCACTGCAGGGAGGACCACGAGGAGCCTCATTCCCCTCTCCCTTTCTCAGCTCTGGAGGAGGCCCATCGCTTACTCTCGATGGCTTGGCTGTAAGAGGAGGTGATTGTAGACCCCACGTCTCGGACACTGAATTTCACCTTAGAGGGAAAAAGAAACAGGTTAAAAAGCAGGAAACTCGACCTGCTCTGTGCTCCTGCTCGGGGCACTGTGTGCTCTGGCCCTGCCCCTGCACAGCCTCACTGAACACAGGGAAAGCCTTTGGAGCTGCAGAGGATTTTGCAGGAGAACAAACACAACACCTCACGCGTCACAGTGCAGCAAAGGATTTCCTGCCAGAGGAGCAGGAACCCCAAGGACTGCCCTCAGCAGCACTGGGTGGCCACGGGCCCCATCCCTCACCAGGTGTACAAGACTCCCAGGCCACCCCGTGTTCCTGCGGCACCGCCCAGGCCACCCACCCCAACCCCAGGGCCACAACGAGGGGTCCCTGCCCCAAACCCCAAATCCCTACCGTGCCGCCGTGCACAGGGTGCCCCCGCAGCTCCTGGCACCGGGGGTCCTGCCAGCCCTCGGGGGAGCCGCGGGGCACGCGGGGGAAGGCGGCGGCGCAGTCGGAGGCCAGGTACTGCAGCCCCTGCCACGTCCTGCCGGCGTCCACGGAGCGCTCGATCAGCATCGCTGCGGGCGGCGACTGCGGGCAGGGACAGAGAACCACGGGCTGGCACCACGGGGGGACACCACAGCCCCAGCCGGGCCCTGTCCTGGCACTACCTGTCCCTCCTCCTCCCTGCAGGCTGCTGGAGCAATCCCCATCCCTTGCAGGGTCCCTCACACCTGGGCCAGCCCTGCTGCAGCCACCACACACAACCTGCACCAAGGAGGCTTTTCAGCAGACATTCCTGGGGTGGGGACCCACCACCCTGCCCCACCACCCTGCCCCACCGCTCCCAAAGGAATGGAATTCCCAGTTCTCACGGGAACAGCCATAAAAAAAACAAGGGAAAAGGACAGAGACCCTGGCCTGCTTCCTATCAGGAGCCTGAAGGGAGCTGTGCCCCAAGATCCCCACACCCACGGAGCCAGCAGGGCCCCTCCGGTGCCATCCACGGCCTCCTCGGGAGCAGAGGAGCTGCCCACAGACACCAACCCTGAAGTGCAGCACGACGCTGTCCAGCTGGAACGTCTGCTCCAGGTCCAGCTGCAGGGACACGCGCTCGACACCTGCGGGCACAGAGAGGCACCATCACAGGGACACGCTGGGGACACGGGGACAATAAACAGTCAGGCCGGTCGTTTCCTTCTTTCCTCCCCATCCACGGAACTCAACACCGTTCCCTGTTTCCCTCGGGCGGGTTATTGCCAGGAGTTTGTGTCCCGGGTGACCCCGGTGGCCCTCACCGTTCTGGGACTGCCACCAGCGCGCGCGGCCGGCCGAGGACAGGACGTTCTCCACGCGGTGCCCGCTGTAGCTGTGGGGCAGCCTCGAGTCGCACCTGCAGCATTTCATGCTCCACTGTGAAAGGAAGGACAGCGCGAGTGACCATCCCAGCACCCCGGAGCGATGAGCAGGAAAGGCAGGGCGGGCTCGTTAAGCACCAAGGAGCATCAGCACAGCTCGTTTAGAGGGAGCTGAAGGACCACGACCAGTCAGACCGACGACACACGGGCCTCAGTGCTCCCCTCCACGCCTTGTTAAAAACCACAACTCAAGGTCTTATGGACTAAAACCTAAACCCAAAGTGCTTTTGACTAACACAGATTTTTGGCAAACCGTCAAAATTGCGGTTTTTTAAGCAACCCCCCTGGTTTCCACAATGCCAACACTCGATAGAAAGCCTTTGCAGCTTTTCAGGACCAGTTTGCCCTTTCCACTCAGCCGAGGGCTGTCTGGTGAACAGAAGGGCCTTCTCTCCTCTCCAAGGGCTGCGGGCGATGCTCGGCCCCCGGGCTGTCCCCCGGGAGCAGAGCAGGAGCTAGCAGTGGGTGAGAAGCCAGGGGGTGGGAAGTCGAGCGGCTCAAAGTTCAGCCCTTCACTTGAGCAAGTAACCCAAGGAGTAAACAGAGATTTAGCGCGGGGAATGTGGGGACGGGAGAAAACCGTCCCCCGGGAGCAAACAAATACCCAAAATGTCACTTAACCAGGCAACGCTCCCTGCAGCCACCACCAGCCACCAGCGCGGGGCTCCGGAGCAGGCTCAGACATGGGCAGAAAGCGGCAGGAAAGAGGCTGAGCAAGAGCCGGGAGCGGGGAAGTGCTGGACAGCGGCCAAGGGGAGAGGCAGGCGCGGGGTGGGTGAGCAGGTTGGGCGAGGACCACCAGGTACCTGGGAGGGAGACACCCAGGTGAGGCCAGGGTGGGGAAGGGCAGGGCCCAGGGGGGTGGTGAATTAGGAGATGGTGCCAGAGCCCACAGCAGCGTCCCAGGGGGACACGGGGAGGCTCTGGCTGGAGCTTTGGAGTGGAGCAAACACCCGGGACTGCAGAGGCCACTGGGAGGGGAAAGATGTTGCTCAGGGCATGAAACGAAGGGCTCAGCACCTCCAGCCTGGTGGAAACAGGTTATCCAGGGAAACTGTGGCTGCCCCATCCCTGGAAGTGTCCGAGGCCAGGTTGGACGGGGCTTGGAGCAGCCTGGGATGGTGGAAGGTGTCCCGTGACGGGGCACTGGAACTACATCATCTCCTCCAACCCAAACCTCCTGGGATTCTGAGCTGTCAGAGGCCTGAGCAGTGGAGGAGGCTCCCAAATGGAGCAGTGGGACACGTGTGTCACTGTGACACATCCCAGAGCCTGAGGGATTAGGGAGGATCAAGCAGAGGTTGCCAGAGATGGCAGGAGCTGTCCCTGACGGGTCAGAAAGGTCACCCTGCATGCACAGTGGGTCTGGGGGACAGGAGGGGACTGGGTCTGGCACTGGGGAGGCAATGAGATCCCCTCCGCAAGGCTGGCAGGCGCTGCGGTGGCTTCAGGTGACACCAGAGGCACGGGCATGTTGGGACCCCGGTGATGAGATCAGCTTTCAGTGACCGAGCAGGGACATCGGTGACAAGTGACGAGAAGCACTTCACAGCCACCTCCTGCTGAAATCTTCCACGGGATGCTTAAAACAGAGGAGCCAATTCCAACCCACAGCCCAAACAGGGCCCTTCCAGGGCTGGGGGAGGGACAGGTCTGTGCTCGGGAGGGCAGCAGGAGGTGGCAGCCACTGGGCCACGGTGGCACCACAATTTCTGGTTTCCCCTTTAGAAATTAATTTGTGGTTTCATTCCTAACACAGCCCAGACCTGCGTCTGCTCTGTCCCAGGCCTGGGAACCCTTCCCCAGCTGGGTGCGCAGTGAGATCCCCACTTGTAGCCCATCTGTTTCCATAATATTTCCCACAATCTTTACATTCTCTGTCTATAAATACCCCAGCACAGGAGTTGGCAAACTACAATATTTATAACAATATCGCAAAGTAAGCAAACAGAGCACTGAAAATATATAATCATGCAATTTCCCTGGCTCTACCAGTGAGAATCACAAATAATTTAATCAGGACTAGGCAGAACTGATTTCAGATAATGGCCACGAGCAGCAAATTGTCAGGGAGCTGCAGGAATTATCCACAGAAATAATCTACTGAACAATTGCCAACGGTGATTAAACTTCCCACCAGTTCTGACTGTGCTTAGCAAAGGAGAAAGGAAGGCTTTCTGCAAGGGGAAAGGTTAATCTCGGCTAAATTATTCATTAGGAGTGACTCGTGCATACTTATGAGATCATTCACACAGCCAGGGACACCGGGGCTGTCCAGCAGCGACAATGCCGCTGCATCCCCACTTCAAGCGTGGTGCTAAGTCAAAATGAAGCTTCAGCTGTGTGAGACAAACCCTCCCCAGGCAGCCCAGGGCTGTGCTGGGTGCAAAAATCTCCTTTTTTTTTTTTTTTTTAAATTTCCTCAGATTTTAAATTAAGACTAAAATTAATGCTGGAAGCCAAATTAATTTCACGTCCTCAGAGTAAATTGTGAAACCCCTGTATTGCACAACAGCAGGATTTGCTCTCACCAAGCGTGACTATGTGTCTCAAAGTTCCTTGGGACAGAGGGAATTACCAAAAATGACAGGCCAAAATGAGGAGAGATTTACCAGCACGTACCTTTTTCCAGCTCTTTCCTGTTTGTTTTTTTTTTTTTTAACCAGGCTCAGTGGATCCCTGGGAGCTGGGCCAGGAACACACGAGGGCTGCAGCACTACGTGAGAAATGGCAGCGAAGGTTTTGGGATCTACTCTGGGTCATCCACCCCGGGGGCAGCGCTGGCTCTCCAGCACGTCCTCCCCTCCTGCCAGGCAGAGGAGAACTGGGCTGTGCTCGGGAAGGGGTGCGGGCTGAAAAGGCCATTTTAGGAAGGTAAAAGAGGTTGTGGGTCTGCAAGGAAATCACTTCTCGCCCTCTGTGCCTCCAAGCTACTCCGGAGTCACCCAAAATATGGGTTATGGAGGTTCTGGGATTAAGGGAAATTCATTTCAGAATTTTGAAAGATAATTCACAACACAGTCGTGCGAGAGGGAAAGCTCCTGTGCTCAGAATAAATAGTCATGTCTCAGAAATAAATGGAAGGGGGGAAAAGTCCACAAAAAACAACTTGAAAATGCCCAGGCGTGACAGTTCTGCAGGTTTGTGCTGCCTTCCTCCTGCCCTGACTTGTGACCCGGCTCCTGAGCAGCCTCTCTGCTCCGCTGCTCACGCAGAGGCAGCAAAGCTCCAGCGATTTGAACCTGATGGCCCCTGACCAAAGTAATTTAAGGAGCTCCTGCTGCCATTTTAACATGAGCAGAGAGCCCTTGAAATCAAACCTCCTGGGACAGGGGCACAGCCCAAAATAAACGGCACTTATCCATGAGCAGGAAGGGAAGCTGAGCTGTGCAGCCGCGGAACAGAGACCTTTCATCGCCGTGGGGACCTCGGGGGTCCCACGCCTGGCCCGGCTGCGTGGCAGGGAGGGAGCACTGTGTCAGCCAGGCTCCTGGCGCTCAGCCTCCCGCCAGGGAGCTCTTGCACAACCAGTATCCTACAGGGACAGCAATTACCATTCCAAGTCTATCTGGGAACGATCTGGAATCGGGAGCGGGAATTTATACACACAGAGATTAAGGGTTATTGAACAACAGGGGGGGCAGCAGCCATGAGTTACCTGGGGGACAAATGCACCTGCAAAGCCGAGTTATGTAATTCCCTCTTCCAGCCCATTTTCTGCACGCCAGTTCTCTATTCCAGCACCGTTATCTGCAGGACATGGCCGTGCCAGGCTCGTGGAGCAGGGCTTGTCACGCCCGTGAAGAAATCCGTACATTTTCCATGGGAAAAGGCAGCAGAAGTTCCCATAGCTCTGCCACCATGGTTAAACTTCCCAGGGAGCAGCTGGTATTCACTAAACTGGACTGGGATTCAGTTTTGGAACACGGATGTACCACAGAATCATGGGAGCCACAGGGATCACCGAGTCCAGCTCCCAGCCCTGCACAGGACACCCCAAAATCCCACCCTGGGCCTGAGATTCTCTTTGCCATCAGTGTCACCTCCTTGCCTGGCTGGTTGGAAATGACACTGAAAATGAGCTCCAAGGTTATGCTCAAAACGTAGAGAGAGCCCCCCCAGGTTGGTTTTACCCCAAATTCAGAGGGGGCAGCAGAGATGGGGTGAAGACACAAGTTGGACAAACACCTCAGGGCTGGGGTTTAAGGAAATAAAGTTCCTTTCCCTTGCTTAAAAGCAAGCACGTGGGTGCCTGTTTTCCTCACCCCATCTGTTCTCACATCAGCTAAACTTCATCTAAAATCTGCCAGGATGACAGGCTGGAAACCCCAAACTGCACCAGCTTATCCCACACCCCACACGGTCCTGCTGCCTCTGCAGCTCGGCTGCAAGGCAGTGACGAGATGTCTCCCAGCATGTGTCAGTCTGCAGCCCCGCGGCCAAAAAAATGAGATACAGAGAAGGGAGGAGGGAAAAATAGTGGGAAATAGGCTTTTTCTTCGGCAGGTAGGGGCACATCCCCGCAGCAAAGAGCAGGGCGTGCCCGAATGCCTGAGTGAGATAAGCACCGAGCAGCAGCCTCTGGCTGCTGCATTACCTTCAGCCAGTCAGGAACACAAATTATTCAGTGCAAACCCCCGACCTGATGAGGAAAAGCCCAAAACTAGAAGCCACGCTTTGGTCCCATCCAACCACGGTTATTTCACGATTTTGTGGATGCACTGTGCCTGTACAAAGCTTGATGTGGGTGTGGAACGAAAGTGAGCTGGGAGGCACAGCTTTCCCTGCTCCAGCGTGCTGGGGTGGGCTCCGAGCTCCCTGAGGGACTCAGGCAGGTGGCCCGGCAGATGAAAGCACCAGCCAGCACCAGCACGGCTCCAGATCCGTCTGGCACTTCCCTCTTGGCAGACACTGGCCGGTATTTTTGGAAGCAGCCAAAGAGGAGTCGGTGCTGAGGCTCCAGAGACGCTGCAGAGCAGCCCTGCCAGGCAGCTGCCTCCATCCATCGGCAGCAGGGACCCCCTGTGCTGCGCCAGGAGCTCCGACGGGCTCTCATCCCCCTCCCCTGACTCCCACAGGGATCGGGATCCTCTGGAACCTGTCCTCTCCTTCCTGCCCTGGATAGCTCCGCATCACCACGACACAAGAGCTGACGAAGGTGACTCCCCTTCCCTTCACATCCACCAAGTGCCCACCAAGATCAGGCGAGAGAAGGCAGAAAATGTTACGCAAACAACATTTTAAATACCAAGAGTCTCCCAGGGCTGGAGGGTGAGAGCTCACAGTCCCAGACCCCAAGCTGCTCCAGGAGGATGCAGGGAACGGCAGCACCACCAGCACAGGGACACAGCTCTGCTGCTGCCCTGCCTCCTGTCCTGTTCTCTGGTACAAGATCCCACAGCGGGGCTCGAGGTGTCTGTGAAAGCCCCTCCGTGCCTCCCCTGGGCTGGAGATACCAGGGGGAGCTGCTCCGTGCTGCTCATCACATCTCCACACATTCATTTATATTTACAGAGATATAACATATATATTTACATACATTATAGAGCTATATTCCAAGAAAGAGCAGTGTTAGCTGAGGCTTCAATCACACCTCAGTCCCTCACAGCCTTTCACACCGAGCCTTTCCTCAGCGCCTCCCCGACTCCGAATCCAGCCTCACTCATTTTCCTATTCTATTTTCAGTTTCCCTCCCCGGCAGCGCTCCCCAAGCCCTGAGCGATCTCCAGGCCGGACCATTGGCCTGCCTGCTTCCACCTCCCGTCCCTGCTCTGTTCACTGCCCCGTGCTATAAACGGCAGTGCCGAGTGTCCTCCTTGGCTTTCACCGGGCTGAGCCCCCAGCCAGGGATGGAGCAATCGGGAGGGCGAAGTATAAAGGTTAGAGGGATCTGGAGCCTGGCAGACAATGGAGCAGAGGCTGAAGTTGATGAGTGACCACCAGAGTTGCAAAAGAGGGCCCTGGGGCCAGCAGGGAGCAGACGGGCAGCGCTGGCAGCCCCGGGCACTGCAGCAGTGACAGCAACCCCTCGTCCCGTGCCCTCTGCTGAGGTTGCAAAACCACCTCCAGATTTGTACCTCTTTGGCAACTAAACAAGAGCAAGGCTTGTAACCAAAAACGGAGTCCTAGGAGTCTATAAATTAAACGAGCTTGCTTTTTATGGGATGGGAATAGGGAAATCGAGTTCAGTTTTGCTTAAATTAGGGAAGTAGAGAAAGGGAGGGAAAAATTAGGAAATGCTGAACCCGTGGGGATTTCTCCCGAGTTAAGAGCTGGTATAATCAGACCTCCATCAGCAATTACAGCTGCAGAACAGAAATCAGGGGATTTGCAACCAGAAACTCTGAATCTTTCATTTCAATAAAGGAAAGGAAGCAAAGACCCCACTCCCAGAGGTAGAACTGGAGAATGCAACTCAACATAATGTTAATTGTTCCATCTCCCCTTGAACCCTGGTACTTGTAAGGGATGAGGAACGTGAAAACTGAAGAGTTTGAGGATTTGCAGCCTGGGAGAGACCTCTGCAGCGTTGCTCCCTGCCTTCCTCCACAGCACGTCCGTGAACCCGCACTCCCTAATCCTGCACCCAGCAGGTCATTCCTGCTCCAGGTGTAGCACAGCCAGCAGAGGTGTCCAGGCCCCGCTTCACAGATTACAAATGAAGCAGAGGATCACAACGATGCCCTTCAGAAAGAGCTCCCAAGGTCAGGCAAAGGGGGCACCCAGCCCCTTCCAGCTGCTGTTAGGATGAGCAGCTTAATCAAGGTTTTGTCCACACTCACTTCCCAAGCACAAGGTCCCCAAGGCCCCTTTTCAAATAAAAGTCACTGCCAAAAGTCAATGTTAAATGAAGGTTTCAGAGGCATGTTTACGTGCCATTTTCCTCATCTATAAGCAGAAATTGGGAAGGAACAACTAATTAAGTCAGAGCAGAAATAATTGCTTCCATTTCCCCTGTCCACAGGCCACAGCAGCCACGGGAAGCAGCAGGGGTTTATTTGTGTGGTGAGCAAAAATCCTGATCCCCGGGAGCAGCAGAAGAGCTCCAAAAAAAGGGAGTGGAGGAAATGCCTGACTGTGACTGCCAGCCCAGAAAAGAACCTGAGGGAGGAGAGATGCTGCAGCCAGCCCAGCATCCAAGAGGATCTGATGCTCTCACCCCTCAGGGCTGGGAGCTGCCCCCTCCCTGAGCTCAGGGACGAGTGGAAACCTCTCCAGCCCAGCCAGAACACCACTGGCTCCACAACAAATCCACTCACAGCCACATCTTGGCCTTCAGTTTGCAGGGGAATTCAAACCAGGGGAAGGCTGACTCACTGCAGCTGGGTTTCAGAAAACTCTGCCCAGCTGGAGGGCTGCCACTTCCTTTCCTCTGGAGCATCTCTTCCAAGACCCTTTCTGCCTGTCCTGCACTGAACCCTTGGGGCTCCTCCCCAGGCAGTTTCGGGGTTAACAGCAGCCACAGAAAGGCTTTGGGAAGTGCTCACACCAGGGACACATCACCCCTGCAGCTCTCAGCTCTGTGCTCGGCAGATTTATCCCGAAACTCTCCCTCTGATTCGGTGGCAGCTCTGGGAATCTGCAGCTGGATGCAGCCTTATCCCCCCAGCAGGATCTCCTGCCCCCGCACCACCAGTGATCGGAAGCAGTTGTGCAGTTCAGCAGCTTTTCCAAGTCTTTGTGAAAGATCTGAAACATTCCCATTTTTCACGAGTAAAATGTGAGTTTAATTTGGAACTAAAATGTCCAGGGATAGGAAGGTTTGGGATATTTTGCCCACAGTGCTTCATGCCACAATTTTGCTGCCCATTCCCTGTCACTCCCTTCATGCTCAGCTCCTCATCCATGAGGATGGCAGGGAAGGGCTCCAGGGGACACTGCAGGTGGTGCAATGACCCAGCATGGCTGGGAGGGGGACAAATCCCAGGATCCTGGAATGGTTTGGGTTGGAAAGGACCTTAAAGCTCATGCAATTCCACCCCCTGCCATGGGCAGGGACAACTCCCACCAGCCCAGCTCAGAGCCCCACGAAGCCCGGACGCATCCGTGCCAAAGGGTGGGGAGGATGGGATGGACGAAGGGAAGGTTTGGGGTGCGGGGGCTGAGCAGTGGCCGTACCTCTCCGTGGGGTGTGCAGTACGTCTCGGGCTTGCTGAGGCCGCAGGTGGAGGAGGCTCTCAGGTGGGCGGCTCGTCCCAGCAGCAGGTCCCCGGGGGCAGGGTAGCAGGCTCCCTGGGAACAGGCTCTCTGCGCTGCCAGGAGCCGTGGGGCAGCTGGAACAGGGAACAGGGATCAGGGCTGGTGTCAGGGAGGCACAGACACCAACCAGCATCACGGAACAGGGAGCTGTTTGCTGCACCAAACCAGCCACGAGGCCACGCTGGGGACAACCTGCCCAACGTGCCAACAAAGAGAAGGGTGGTTCCCCCCGAGTTACTTTTATTTTTAATTAAATACTGAGAGTTACTTCCAAAACCCTTCTTTGTCCTGGCCCCAGGCTTTGGGCTGCAGGGATGCTCAGTGCCCTGCCCATCGAACTGCCCAGCCCTGGTGGTGTCCCCTGTTCCCAGAGCCAGCCCTGGTGATGTCCCCTGTTCCCAGAGCCAGCCCTGCAGCTCAGGACAGAGAGCAGCAGCCTCCTGCCAGCCCCCAGCGCTATAACCAAACCCAGGCTCTCTGCTGCTGCCCATACAAAGCTCCCGTCAGCAGCGTTGCTAATTAATCAGCCGGACCCCTGTTCCTTTGGGAGCACTGCATGCGAGCCTTACCCAGCAGGACGAGCACTGCCCACGGCCACAGCCGGCAGCGAGGCTCCATTCGGCCACAGACACACCTAGGGAAGAGTTTGCAGCGTGAGTGAAAAGAGCAGAAAATGTCAGTTCAAAAGCTCAGTCCAGGTCCTGCACCTTCCTTCTCGTTTTACGGGGAGATATTGTTAATTGATCTACGCAGAGTAACATAGCGGGGACATCAAGAATAACGAAGAGGAAAATCGGCTGCTCGAACTGAATTTCCCTGTAATGCCTCCTTCGCACCGAGCCCCGCGGTCGCAGCGGGCCGGGAGCGGCGCTGGTGCGGGGCTGGGAGGGATGGAGCGTGCACACAGCGCACAGTGCACCCCGTACAGCCCCCACCGCCCCTTCCCAGGCACACCGCGCTCTCTGCTCCATCCCCACCCTCGCCCTGCGCTTCCAGAGTCAACTCCAGATCCAAACTCGTCGCGCGATGGCCCCAAGTCTCATTCCAGGAAAAGGAGAAACCCATAAAAACCTCCTGTGAATGGCTCCTGCAGGGAAAGGAGCCCCGCGGGGCAGCCCAGGGGAGGAAATGCTGCCAGCACACTCCCGCAGCAGCCAGAAACCTCACCTGCCCTCTTCCCTGCGGGAGCACGGCCGCGGTCCCTGCGGTGTCCCCGTGTCCCCTCGGCAGCCGCCAGAGCCCTCTGAGCGCCGGGTTCTCCTCGCAGGCTTTTAACGCGCAGCTGCCTCACCTGGAGAGAACGTGCCTGTGGGTGCAGGGATGATAAAGGAGTGATTCAGGGATCCCCAGACATCCACACCCTGTTACCGCATAACTCATGACAGCTCCAGACGGGCACAGCGCAGGCACCAATCACCCGGGCAGGGTGAGGGCTGCGGCAGCTGCTCCGCGGGCACCCGGGCACGGGAAAGCCCGGCTGGGGCTCGCTTCACCCACCCGGGGCTGCAGTGGAGCCTGGACCCGGCCCCTCGGAGCCGCTGCGGGGCTCAGCATCGGCCGCTGCAGCCCAGGGCTCGCCCACCCTCCCGGGCAGGGTTTGCCCGTTGTGTTTGGCATCGGCTGACGGGGCAGTGCCACTCTCAGCACCTCAGCTCGGTCGTTCAAAACCCGATTCGGGACGCCCACGTGAGCTACAATCACACCGTGTGTGATCTCATATCAGACTGCAGCCCAGGCGCAGGGACTGGGCTGTACAGGCAGATCCCCCCTCCTGCCCGCGGTGCTGGAATTCTCGAGACACAGAATTGCCCAGGATGAGCTCTGCAAAACGCACTCCTGTGAACCCAGCAGCTGTGGAAAGTCAGAGTCACATTTCCTAAGAGACGCGGTCCTTGTTTGGGTACCAGCAGCACGCCCGGCTGATGAGGAGCCCTTGCACTGAGCCTTTTGCATTTACTTCACTGAAATAACCCCAAAGTCACCGCCTCTCCCTCACTGGTGAGGGGCTCAGGACCCATCAGATGACTCCGGGTCTCTCCTCCTGTTGCTTTGCTGTTGGTGTCACCCACCGCCCATCCCCAGGCCGAGGGACACAGGCACGTCCAGGGCCAGCAGCTCCGAGCAAGGGTACACACAGAGCTGGAAAAAAATACCGTCCCTCAGGCTACAGCGTGTGAAAGCCGGGCTGAGCTCCCTCCGGCTGAGCCGTGCCACACCTGGGCGTGCCTGCCCGGCTGCTGCTCAGCAATGCGGTAACGCCGCATTCCTCCTCCCCAGCCTCCGCCCCGGCCCGGCTGGCGACAAAGGGGAAGCCAGGAGAAACCCTGGAATGTTTTAAAGAGAAAGGGAGGGATGAGACGTGCCCCGAGCTGCCGCCACGGCCTCTGCACGCTGGGGATGAGCGAACCCCGCACAGCCGAACCCCTCGGTGTAACCTCGTGTGTGCAAAGGGCTCCCACCGACCCCAGGCTCGCCAGGGCCGGGTAAAACATCACCTGCAATTCCAGGCTCCACAAGTTCAAACAAGAACAAAACCGAGGAAAAGGCTCATTTACAGAATATC
This sequence comes from Rhagologus leucostigma, assembly GCA_013397725.1. NCBI lineage: Eukaryota > Metazoa > Chordata > Aves > Passeriformes > Rhagologus > Rhagologus leucostigma. Next base: position 1,307,894 of record VZTD01004029.1, read on the forward strand.
AACTGCAGACCAATAAAAACGGGAAAGGAATAAACCAGTTGTGAACGGGTGGGTGCTCAGGGGCAGCTGGGGGACAGGGGATTCCTGAAAGCCGTAGGCCTCGATGGGAGTCAGGAGGCTGAGGCTGGAACAGCTCCAGGCTGCCTTGTCCGGTGTTGTCCTGGGTAGCAGGGAGGGAATATGTTGCAGATGGAGACCGTAGCTGGTGGTAAAAGGCACCATAGCAAATAAAACGTGAGCGTTGGAGCAGTCTGGGATCAGTGGGACAGACCGGGGGGATGCTCACAGGGCTGGAGGTCCTCTCCAGCTCAGCCTGTGCCAACCAGTGCCAGGCTGTGCCCACAGCCCTCAGAGGGCTGGGCGAGACATTCCCTGGAAAACAAATACTATTAACTCCTGCAGGAAATCGCGCTCTGAGTCACGGGACATCCCCTGCCCTGACGAGGCTGTCAGGGACGTTTACCCTGCAGAAAGCATCTTCTCCAGGCCCAGATCAGCAGCAGCTCCCGAGGAGCTCCTGTTCCCCACCGCAGCCGTGGAGCTGCTGCCTCCTCATGCCTGGGGACATCCACATGAGCAGGACAACCTGGGCCCTGGGCTGCAGGACTGTGATGTGCCAGGCAGGATCTCTACCCCAGCCCAGCAGTGCTTGTGGGGGCAGGAAGGCTCCAGCCCAGGTGATCCTGCACCACAGGGAAGGAAGGCACTGCAGATCCCCCTCTGCAGCTCACAGACAGGTGACCTCAGAACTGGCTGAACTCAGGCCTGAACACCCTCGGGCGCCGCAGCCAAAGGGGGAAAGGACGTGACTCCTGCATGAGTGGCTTTGTTTTACTTCCTCCAGGCTGACATTACTTCCTGTTCAGATCAGAGAAGTACTTTACTCCCTTGGGAGCTTTCCAAGGACACTGTCCGAGCTCAGCAGCTTTGGATTCAGCTGCTGTGACAGCACTCAGCCAGCACTGGCCAGGCGGGAATGTTCGTGCCCAGCTAGTTTTTAACGTCTGCCTCCGGAGCGCAGAGAAACACAAAAGGAATTGGAAATCAGGGACAGAGCACTGCATAAAGAACATTTAATCCCTTGAAATGCAAAACCTCCATTAAGGAAAAGGATGCTGCTTGAGGATGGTTTTATAGTTCAAGCATACAAAAACTGAACAATACTTAAAGCTGCTCTTACATTTTTCATTGAAGGATTAACAAATGTCTGAAGCACAGTCCTTGAAAGCACGTTTGCTGCACAAGCAGCTGCTTTACAATGGAAAAAAACCAGGCAGAGGGATAATTTGCTTATGCTGAGCAGGATCTTGGCACAGGGGAGGGCAGACTCCAGACTCCCAGCCCCGTCCAGCCCCTGACTTCCCAGAGCTGGGATGAAACCTCCCATCACTGGGCAGGCACAGCCTGTGTGAGCCCTGTCAGGTGCCTGCAACCTTCGTGGGAAAAACCTGGAAGAGTCACGGGACACGGAGCTGGAAGCCCTGAAGCTCCTCGGGAAGAGGAAAACGTGGGAGGGTTTTGTCAGGGGTAAGAAATTATGTCTCATGTTGTAACTTTTTGACAACTCTCTCAGTTGCAAGATTATTGATACCAGTAATAAAACAGGTTTTCCTCCACCTAGTCTTTTCATTTCTCATTTTAATTCAAACCTGACCAGCAAACCACCTCCTTATGCCAGCAGAGATGATTTAAATCACTGGCTCTGCTAATTACCATGATCTCCTTTAAAAGCATTTCAGGAATTCCTGATGAAACTCCAATTCGTGTTCTGAAAACCTGCTCTGAAAGCAAATAAAACTTTGAACCGAAACGCCACTGACCCACTTTAGGTTGAAATTCCGATAACTCTGGGAGCTGGTTCCAAAGTGCAGCAACCCTGTGAGCCCAGCCTCCCTCTGCAGCCCTGCAGCCCCTGCCCAGAGCCAGCTGTGGGCACAGCTGGGACATGGCCCGAGCTGCCTTGGAGGGGCCAGTTCTGCCCAGCACAGAGCTCAGCAGCCGCTCCACCCCCAGCCCAGCGCCGGGGCAGGGCAGTTGTCCCAAATCCCCTCAGGAGCCGCGCACCAGTTGCACAGCAAAGCAAAGGCTCAGGATTTGCCCTTAAATGGGGTTTTCCTTTTTCCCCCCCAGCTCCTTCCCCCACCCCATGGAGTTCCCCGTGCCCTGACCCACGATGGGTCGGCACAGAATCCCCCGGTATCCCCCGTGGAGCAGGAGGGGCTGGGCTGCACAGCCTCGCCGGGGACACAGGGACACGGTGCAGAGCTGGCAGGGCACAGGCTGGGACTGCGCCCGCTTCCCACCGGGACCTTGATAAAATTATCCTCGCAGGGGAACAGCGTTATTTTTGTCACGTCCCTGTTTTCTAAACAGGAAAATATTCCATTAGGAAAGCGTCCAGCTCCCCTCTGGAGGGTTTTGGCTTTTCCAGGAGGTGCAATGGAGGGGTCTCTGCACCCCTGGTGCCAGCCAGCAACCCTCCCCCACAGCAACCCTGCCTCCCCCTAAACATCCAGGGCAGAAGTTTTTATGGGGTATTTTAAGACCTCCCCCCTTTAAGCCACAGATTCTCCTTGTGTGTGGCTGACACGAAGGACACGCTGTTTGCTGCTCCTGGCTGCCAGCTCGTGCCTCCCCCCAGTGCTGCAACTGCAACAAGGGCCTGGCTGTGCTGGGGTTCGAGCTGCCCAGGTAAAACTCAGAGTCCAGGCCCACCTTCGCTCCCTCCCTGGCTCGGCTGTGGGGCGAGCACAGCCCACAGAGCTCACACTCATCACAGACAAAGTCCAGCAGTGCCCGACCCTTGTCCACTCACGGCCGTGTGGGAGATGAGGCAACAGCTCCGTCCAGTCCTCGTGCTCCTGCAACCCCCTGAGGGGAGGCCGTGACACACTCGAGGACGTGGCACCAAGAGGCAGAGGCCGGCTCAGTGTTTTGTCCCAAGATCCCTTCCATGACCCTGCAAAGCCCAGAGCCACAGCCCGGGCTGGTGGGAAGGGGCTTCCAGTGGCCATCGAGGCCAAGGTGCCACTCGGGGTGGGACTGGACTCGTGACCTGGTCAGTGTGGGCCCCCAGACTCACAGTTTTTGCCCAAAAGCATGGAGCTTATCCTGTTTGAATGTCTTCTCCAGTGTAAATAATATGAAGCGAAGAAGAATAAAATTTGGATTCAGAATTTGGGTTGAGACGAGAACGTGGCCAGGCTGGCTGGAACCCCGGTGCACAACTGCATGAAGCAGGGCAGTATTGGGTACCAAGCAGCAAAATCCCTGTGGCTGTGCCTCTGTGACCTGTCCAGGGCAGCAATCGTGCCTCAGACACCGCAGCAGAGCAGGTCAGCACAGTGACCGGGTCACCACAGCCCGGCCACGTGGCCAGAGCTGTCTTCACTCTGTGCCCGTCACAGCCTGGGGGAGGCTCCTCTGGGCCCACCCCAAGCAGGCACAGCCAGGCCAGTGGAACCAAACCTGCACTGTTTTGTTCATTTTCAGTAGGACGGGTCTTTAACACGGCTTGCTGGGCTTTAGGGTTTCCTTTCCTTTTTCTATCCTTATTCTCTCGAGCGTTTCAGGGTGGCAGCACCTACAGCAGCTTGTGCCCGAGCAGATCAGCTGTCCTGGGAATTTCTTGGAGCTTGTATGGAGGTGTTCTGGCAGGAGGGGCAGCTCCATTTCCCTCCCAGCCCCTTTCAGGGCAGTTCTCCTCCTCCCCCAGCCTCCAGCACGCACCCTCGGCGTGCCCGGCGCCTGCCGTGCCCCTGCCCGGGCCCGCGGTGCCAGCACGGAGCTGTGCCGGCCCCGGGACAGCTGAAACCGGAGCCGAGCCACTTGGAGCCCTCCCCGGGGCTGGGAGCGCTCCCCGCTCCCGCACGTCCACCCACGGCCGGGGCAGCGCTCCCGCTGCTCCCGCTCCCGGAGCACCGCCAAGGTCATCCCGTGCAGAGCCAGCCGTGCCAGGACGAGATTTAGATTTGGGAGAGACCCCGATGCAGCGGAGGCTGCAGCTCAGCAGCACCCGCGCCCTCCTCCAGCGCAGTTCCCAGCAGATTTCCGCGAGCTGGCGGCTCCGGGCGGCTGCGGAGCATCATCCCCTGAGCTGTCACACATCTCAGCCTCCGCTCCCTGCAAGATTTAGGTTAAGCCTCAGCTGCTGACTTTGCTTTGGAAGTTCAGGCAGAGCTCTTCCCCCGCGATGACGTTAAACTCGTGCAGTTCCCCCAGCCACGAAGCCTGGTTTAACCAAAGTTGCAATTAAACCTGACAACATCCACGTGCAGACTCTCCTAAACAAGATTTAGAACAGCTAAAATTAGTCTAATTTAGTGTTAATCATTAATCGTTTTATCCACACTTAATTCAATTTAAATGTCCATACCACGAGCTTGCAGAGACTTTGTTACTGAAATCTAAACCAAGACTGAATTAAATATTGTTGAATTAGATCAACACAATCTGAGTGCTGCTATGAGAAGTGTTTGCCAGAGATGATTATCAGATGGTTGGTTAATGCTCAGAATCATCCTGAGCTCTGTATTATCCCAAAGGCTCCAGCTCCAGCACTTTGGGAGCGCATGGACATCTCCATCAGTGTTTACTGAACAAAAATACCCTTGCCAGCCCTCAGGAAAAGACTTGCAAACATAAGGTTCAGCAGGCAACAAAAACCCTGCCTGAAAAACCCAAAACCAACCAAAAATCACTTTTTTAGGTGAAATGTCACAATTCCAACACTTCACAGTGACCTTTGTGTCAGGGACCGGGTGCAGCTCAGACGCTGCTGGGGTTGAGCAGGGCCGGGGCAGCCCCCGCCTCTCCCTGGGTGCTGGGAAGGGTCAGCACAACGACCCCCAAAGAGCCGGCGGGAGGAGCGGTGACCTTGAACTTCCCCTGTCTGGCCGCTGTCTCCTCCAGCTGTCTTTTCTCCAATGCTCATTTTTCTGAGTGTTGCAGAAGAGAAAAAAACACAGCCCGGACGAAGGAATCGGCTGCAACCTCGGCTGCCAAGCTGGCAGAGAAGATAAGGACCTTTTATTTAAAGTAAAAAACGCCAGACGCTGAGGAGGGATAGACAAGTCTTTAGCAACTTTTACAGCCAGTCTTGCAATGCAATTTCCTAAGCAGACTCAAAACTTGCAAAAAAACCCCAAGTTTTCACCAGAAGCATTTCCTTGGAGCGCTCTGCTGCTGCGGGGGCAGGGGGAGCCTCAGCCTCCCCGGGACGTGCGGGATGTGAGGAGCGGGGCTGACTCACTGCCCCACACACCCACGGCACAGCTCGGCGAGGAACGGGAAAAACCCCACCAATTCAAGGACCGTGCCCCTTTTTGGGGCGGGTCAGCAGTGCCCACACTCTCGTGGGCAGGGAACCGAGTGGTGTGGGGGGCATCGGCGCCTGGGGAGGAGGAGGGGAGGAAGGGAGGACGTTCCTCACCTGGAGGATCTCAGGGGCAGGAAGGGCAAACACAGCACCAGCCGTTCCCATCACAAGTTATTTACGTCAGTGACAGGTTTCCCCTGCGTGGGCTGAGGCAAAACCCAGCTCAGGGGCATCACACCCACGCTCCCTGTGCCTCGGGCCCTGTCTTCCATGTGCTGGGAGCAGGAAGTAAGGGAACCTCCCTTCTTCCTCCCCGGTTTGAGGGCAACCCTTCCTCTCCAGATGCTTTGGGGGCTGCCTGCCCACCGCTTGGGCTGCACCCCACCAGGGGATTCACCCTCCTTTACAGCTTCCTTTGAAGGCTCCCTCTGAGCTTTTCCTCTTTCCACACGCACCACTCTCTCTCTAAAATTGTCGCTATTGCATCAACTTGTATTTTAATTCCTATACACTGCCGTGGCAGAGCAATTCCCATCATCCCAGCCATATGGATCAGACAAGAAATCTGCCCCAGAGTCCATCATCTGCTAGAAATCAAAAGCTGTAAATCCCAGCAACTTCTTGTGGCTTTAGCAGCTCTCTGAGCTCAGCAGCTGCTGAGGTGGGTGTGGAATATCCAGGATCCCTGCAGCCAGAGCAGTGTCTGTGCTCTGGTGGACCCTGCCGCGCGAGCAGATGATGGTGGTGGCGATGATGCAATCATTCCTGCATCATCAGTAATGCCGGGGGTTACTGGTGCAACACTCCCTGGCTGCAGTCCAGGCAAGCAGAGCAGCAGCCTGGCCTCCTGCTTTACCCAGGACGGAAACAGCACCGTCCTGCAGGTGACACAGTGACACAAAGGGGGTGACAGATTCAGCATCAAGTGCAGGAAAAGTGAAGAGTGGGTCTTAACAAGTTGATGTAACTTCCTCCAGCTTTGGAGTTTCCAGCTGTTCTGTCACTCCCAGGAAATCAGGGGCTGTCACACACCACAGGATCACCTGCTGATGGTTCCCTTTGCCATGACCTGTGCTTCCCTGGGGCATCTGCTCACCCACCTCACCGCGACAGCGGGCAGCAAGGCAGGGACGTTTTGCTGAACTGGCCGCGCACAGCCCCAAGCCCGGGATCCAAACGTTGCCCTATTTTGGGAGCTATGAATCCAGACCCTCTCCATCCCTCCCAGGCACTCATTAAAGCTTCTACTAACATATTAAATATTTATTGAGGAAGCAGGTACAGAGCTGCAGAGGAAGTCAAGCATCAGATCTCTGGTTCGAGAATTAGGCTTTGAGACAATTTTGGGGGTTTTTTTGGAGGGGTAAGAAAACAAGTTTTTGAAGAGAAAAAGGAGAAATGGAAAGAGAGATGAGATAACACAAGGAGAAATGAAAGGAGAAAGAAATGGAATGAAGAATGGAGGGAAAATGGAAGGAGGAGATAAAAAAGAAGAAAAAAAATTTTTTAAGGGGAGGGGGAAGGGTTTGAAAAAAAAACAAAAACGCGAGTTTTTTTTCCATCTGGCCGGATTAGGGGCAGGAGCCGCCAAGCGGCGGGGGGGCCCGGCTGGCCCGAGCTCCGGGCCCCGCGCCCGGCCCGGCCCCNAGCAGCTGCAGCGGAGCGGCCGCGACAGCGACGGCACGGCCCGGCCCCGCAGCGACACCGCAGCGCTCACCGCACAGCTCGGCCCCGCAGCAACACCGCCGGTGAGAGGTGCGAGGCGATGGGGACGCGGTGGGGTGGGGGACGCTGAGCAAAACGCGTGGGACCAACCGTGTCCCACCCTCGCCGCAGCCCGGCTGGGGAGGGTCTGCTCCGCACTGGGCACCGCGGGCGCAGGGGGGACGCGTTTTCCTGAAGCAAACCTTCGGCAGAAATCCCCGATCCCTATTTAGGGCACAGCCGGGGGTCTGCGGGGAGCTCGGGCAGCCCGGAGAGCTCTGCCACCACAGCAGCTGGATTTAACTCACGTCCCTCTCTCTTCTCTTCCAGAACTGACATCTAAACCCGCTGCTGGAAAGCTAAAATGGAAACCATGCATGAGCTGATCCCCTTCGCCAAAGAAATGCTCAGCCAGAAGCCCAACAGGAAGATGGTCAAGCTGTACATGCTGGGCAGCGTGCTGGCGTTCTTTGGGGTGGTCATCGGGCTGGTGGAGACGGTGTGCAGCCCCTTCAGCTCCGAGGGCAGGATAGAGGAGGAGGACAAGAGCAAGCTCGCGGCGCCCCGGGAGCAGCGGGCCCCGCAGGCACGGGAGGGCTTGGTGCCGGACAAGGGCAAGGCGCCGCCGGCGCTGCACAGGGCCCTGGTGACCCGGCACCACGCGTCCTAGGCCGGCCCCGCCGCTCAGCACCGCACAGAGACTCCGCGGCCCCGCCCGCCCAGGTGGTTCCAGCACGAAGAGAAGGCTCGGCTGAAGGAGACTGCACGTGTGAGACTCGCCAGAAGTGAAGGGTTATATTTGCTGCTGTGCAGCAGTGGGAAAAAATACCTTTTGTTGGTATGAACCTGTGCACGATGCACAGCACGGTTTCTTATTTTTCTTACGGACGCATTTTACACCATTTTGCAAGATCAATAAATATTTTATACGGTACCAGTGCTCTCTCTTGCTGCGTTTATTTTCAAAGCCTTCTTGTGTTGATCCGTGAAGAGGTTTTGCTCACGCCCCTGGCTCCTTTTGAGGGACAGTGGGGGGACCCAGGGGACAGTGGAGGAGGGGGCTGCCCCGTCCCCATAACGCCCCAGTGAGGCTGCTCGGGGGCTCTGTTCTGCCTGTCCCTCTGGCAGCTGCTCCTTCCCAAAAGGGGCCAGCTGGGGAGGAGGTGGCATTTGTGTCACATGGGTGCCACATGCCCCGAGCTGGAGGTGGGGTTGTACTTCAGGGGTTATCTGGGTTCAGTGGCACAGATTTGTGTCTCTGCCATGGCCACGTGTGTCCAGAACTGGTTTAAAATAAATAAAAACCCAGTTCTTGCCCCAGCAATCCTCCGACAAGCTCCAGCTGCTGCACAGCTAACAACCTTAAAAACAAAACCAAAACCAAAACCCTTCTACCTTTCCTGGGAGCTTTCTCAAAGCCACCACAGACACCTGATTGTGCAGAGTAATATCGGCTTCCAGTGCCACAGGGTGTCACAGATGGAAAAACCCGGAGATGGCACAGTCAGGCTGGAGGGTGTGGAAACCGTTCCAAGCTTCAGGCTCTACTCAGAGCACTGCCAGAATCATTAGAGGACTTTCACCTATTTAAAAACTGTTCTGGGGCTTAGCAAGAATCTGTTGTATGTGGGACTATGTCACGTCAGTCAAATAAAGTCTCCAGGCAGCCTCAGCTGAGTGATCCCGACCACACTCGGGAGGGGAGGGCAGGGAAACGGGCCCTGCCAGTCCTGACCAGGGCGAAAAATCCTCTTTATCTGCTCAAAGACACACCAGCAGGGCAGGGGGAGTAGCAGGATCCACACCTTGCACAGAAACTGGGGGATGCACCAGCCGTGTGCCACTCTCCAGCTAAAAGCAAAACAATTGAGCCAAACACTGGACCACGGAAAATGAAAAACCCTGCCAGACCACGGTGCCCAACGCACAGCTCCTCCCAGAGCTGCTCAAGGTAAGATCAGAACCTGAAAATGTCAGAATACAGCTGAAGGTCACAATTTCATTTTCATGTTGCACAACCCACAATTCATTTTGCTGACAATTATTTCTGTTACCAAAACAAAGAGAGTGGAGAAAGAATCCTACCCAGTATCTGCACAAAAACCCTGCTCAAGCTTTCAATCAAATTTAAAGTACCTTTTCCTCAATTAAAAGTATAGTTTAATTTAAACGGCCTTTGAGAAGTACTTCATTTACTGTGTAACCACCCCTTTGGTCTCTGGCAAGGCTGAACAATCCAACCCCTCACCCATACCAATGGAAGTTTCATGGGAAAACACGAGAGCTCAGGCCTGAAGGGAGCCACCACTGCCCTCCCCCCTCCCTGCCAATTCCAGCTTTTAAAGAGGTTTTACATTTCCAGCAGGGCCTCAGGGACAGGGAAGGCTGACCTGGAATTCCCTGCGGCACACCTGGTGCACGGAGAAAGCAGGGAGCTGCGTGCCTGTGGCTGTATCGGGGATGGACGCGCTCCCAGGTCGGGTCTGTCCTGCGACACCGCCAGGCAGAGCCCAGCACTCACACAGGTGACACCGAGGTGAGAGTCCCGGCCCTGCCCAGGGCGGCTGCGAGCCGGTCATCACCCCTCAGGCCCCAAGATCAGCGCTCCCCTGCGAGTTCCAGGTGTCTCATCCTGCCCCGTGGGAAAGGGGGCCTTGAAAAAGGAGGAGAGGGATCTCCCGAGCCCCGGGGTGACCGGGGGGCTCCCGGTGAGCCCCCCAGGCTGGCCCCCACCACTCCTGGGCGCGGACCCCAGGTTTGCCTGCCCTGCCGCCCACTCCTCCCCTTCGCAGTGTTCCAGTCCCGGGGTGATGAGCTTACAGCAAAGAGGGTTGCGAACAGTCAGAATAGCTGCTCCTAAGACACTAATGGGATTAGACAGCTAAAGCACAGCCCTGCTCCGGCAGCCACCGTGGGGAACCGTGTCCTGCAGACGACAAGCTCCAGGCTGGGAGGCCAGCCCCGGGTGCTGCCACTTCCCCAGGGGATTGCAGGGACTTGAGACAGCGCTGGCTCTCTGCAGAGAGGGAAATTAGAGGAGTATTAATCACTGGTTTTACCACAACGACCACATAAAGTCTTATTTACACCACACAATAAATGCAGTGTGCACGAGGCTTGGTGGCCCTTTGACACCACTCCAGCGGTGACCAGTGACCGACTGGCCCGATGCAGCAGAGTAAAAGGCTTCAGCAAAACTTCCTCATCTTTGAAGCCCAGCACAGCCTCCAGCCCAGCCCGTTCCCCAGCCCCACCACAGCTGCACCCCAGCACCAACCCACAGCACAGCCCGGCCAAAGCAGCGCCACAGACACGGCAAACAGCACCCCCAGAGCACACGGGACCATTCCCACGGACCCCGGGCGAGCTGCAGAGACGAAGTTTAATTATAAACGCTGGGATAGAGCGGAGAGAAACCAGATGGGATAAGGCAAACAGACAGGAGCAGGGAGGACACCTCGGGCGAGCTGCTGGGGAGAGGCAGACGGAGCATTTCAGGCTGAGTCAAACCCAAATGCTGAGGGACAAACTCCTGGGCAGAGCCACACGTTGCCCCAGGGCTGAGTTACATTGCTGGGTTCGCATGAGGTTGATTTCTGTTGTTCTGAGACTTGTCTGAATCAGGTTTATTCCAACCTGTAAACGTTACACTTCCCCGGTACATTAAATCCTCAGGAAAAATGCAGCTGGCACAAAATCTGGTGAGTCTTTGTCTGTGCCCATCTCTTCAAAGATCTGATTTCAGCCCGGAGCCTTCATCCAGCCCCTCATCCCACGGAGCTGAAGGCAACTCAGAGCAGCAGCCCCCCCCTCACAGCTCAACCACTTCAAAGGCAGGAGCTGAATGTCTTCAGAGGGTCCTCACTTGCTATTTGCAGTGTGGACACTGGATATTCCCGGAGCTGCCAGGCTAAATTTAGGGGTGCAGATAAGCATATCAGCCTCAGCCACCCAGCTCCAAGGGCACTGGGAACATGGACAGCGGCCAAGGCTCAGAGCAGCCACAGTTCCAACAATGAAATAGCAAGGCAGCAGTTCCCAGTTTGGAAAAAAACCACAAATTTAGGGCTTGAAAGTTACTTAAACATCACAGTATTTTCTCTAAACCAGCAGCATGTAGAAATACGATGTCAAACCAAACCAAACCCATCCTACAATCCTCTCATCTCCCATGGGGCTGGGAGTGCATTTTTCCAGTGGTGTAACCATGACAGCAATGGGGTTCTGCAGGATGTGCAAGTAGAAAAGCAGAACTGAGGGCAGCCCTTTATATCATGATGGCCCCGTCTGTAAAGAAAGGAATTAGAGCTGTGTTCATGGTAAAGGGCACTGGGACAGCTGGGTAAGAAAAATAGTATTTTAATGTCTATGAGATAAAGGAAAGCAAGAGGGGAAAGAAAAAAAAGAAAAAGGAAAATCCTCTGCATTTGACCAAGTTTTGATAATGGTTTGAAAAAAGCCAAATATCACTCAAAAAAGGAAAAAAAAAAGAAGCGGTATCCAAATTCCTGCCAAGTGTTTTTGAGCCTTTGAGCTGCCTGCACAAACCTGCCCGAGCCTCAGCCATGCCCTGGAACGTGCTCCCTCCTCCAGGGGCTCTCCAAGCTCCCCTCTCCCAGTCTGTTGTCGGAACAAGTTTCCTTCCCAGATTCGTTTCCTCCCCGCGAGCTCCCGGCAGCAGCGAGGGGAGAAACCCGCGGGCAGCACCGCAGGAGCATCCCCTTGGAAAGGGGTCCTGCAGCAGGGGAATCCACCCGGCATCACTCCAGTGAGGTATTTCAGGAGCAGCAGAGCTCCCTCGCAGCGGCCCAGGGCTGGGCACAGCTCTGGGCTCTGCCAAGGCTGGGACCAGCTGGGGTCAGAACACCCTTCCCCATCAGCCCTTTCCTGCCCCCCTCTCCCTGCCCTCGCTCCCCGCCCCCAGGAAAAAGTTAAAAACAAGTTCTTAAGTTGCACAGAGGAAAACAAGGCCAGAAAAAGCCACGAGTGGGAGTGAGGAGCAGCAGCCTGGCAGGGATGGGAGGCCGGGAGCAAACCCTGCGGGCAGCGCGATGGGGCCAGAGCCGGCAGCTCCCACCGCAGCCCCCACGCTCCCTCCCACACACCAAACAGCACTGAAACTGCTTATACAGGAAAGCCAGGGTCAGTTTTGTCCAAAATATTCCATATCTCAGTCCTTCATTATCAGCTACTTTGCAAAACCCCAACCCAACCCCACAATTCTCATTGCCACCAGCAAGGCAGGCGCAGCGTTGGCTCTGGGATCTCCCAGTGCCTCCGTCCCCACAGCCCCTGGTGCCACCATGGAGCAAAGAGCACAACCCCTTCCTGTCACACCTGCAGACGCTGCACTAAGGTTGGTGGTTATTGCTTTACTGATGCCAGTAATAAACTAAAATATCTTGAAAAGAGCCTCTCTCCCTGCCGCAGCAGACAAGATCCCAGCTGAGATATGGTTAATTACTTCATTTTCTTCCCTTTTCCATAGCCAAGGAATGAAATGGTTGCTGAGTCCCCGCTGCCAGCATCCCAGTGGCAGGAGCTGCTTAGGGGCACAGAGCAGCCACGCCCTGGGGAGTGCAGGAGCGGCTCTGGGTGTCCCCAGTGCCAGAGCCCGGTCACATCCATGCCCAGGGCCCGCAGGAATAAAGGACAATGTTTAACCACCTGCACTGGGCTCCCTCTGATGTTCTTCAAGTGAAACTTGATGCTGCTCAGCAAAGACACACCTCTTCCAGGGTGTTGTGCAAAATTCTGCATTTTAACGTAGGACAGGAAATATGAAAAGAGCCGGGAAGAACCCAAACAGCCCTGCTGGCCAGGCCGAGCAGCAGGGAGCAAACCAGAGGCTTTGCTTGGCTTATCCATCCACCCACCCGTGATTTTCCAGGGCTTTGGAAGCTGCAGCTCCTCCGCTAACAGGTTTTTAAAGGGTCACATTGCTGCTTCCCTCAGGAGCAGCTCTGCAGAGGGTTTTTTGTTCCTTCCTTCTGTCTCGTGCTTTATTTCCTGGCTCCACAGTGGGATGGGTCGGTTGCAAAAGATTCTCATTCCCTTTCTGGGATTGGTTTTGGCCTTCCTGTTCTATTCTGCGAGGGACACTTTCAAACCGGGTAAGTATCCAAAGTGAATCTGTCTTTAAGGAAAAAACTACGGAAAGCCACATTTGGGTGTTTTGCATAGAAACCGGACAGAGCTCGGACCAAGCACAGCCGAGCCTCTGCGTGGTGGCCGATACCGGGAAGCTGCTTTAACAAAGATTTGAAACCAAACTGAGCAAGGACTACACAGAAAAACCTCCTGAGGGAGCAGGCGAGGCAGGGGGCGAGAGGGACAGGGCACCGAGCGCTCCGTTTTCCTGCGGGCAGGAAAGGAGTTAATGAACGTGGCTTGTAAGCGTTAGAGTTTAACAATGCACTTAGTGGACTGTTTTTATTACAGATTAGTTGGGGCATTGATAAATTGTGCCCTGGCTCGTGGAAAAAGCTGCTGGAAGAGCCAAGCGCTGTCCCTGTGTCACTGCATTCCACGGGGAGCTGCAGCGGCTCCGCAGCTTTTTCCATGAGATGGGAGAGCCCTGCTGGTGCTGGATGCTTTGCGCTCGCAGGCTCCTTTACCTTCCAGTGAACTGCTGGTTCTGAAGGGCACTCAGGGATTTTTTTTTTTTTAGTTTTAGGGTTTTTTCTAATAGCATTTGGGTAACTTAAATGGCTGTGCCTCGGTCCACAGAGATGCTGCGAGGGAAGCGGGTGATCGTGACGGGAGCCAGCAGCGGCATCGGGGAGCAGATGGCCTATCACCTGGCACGGATGGAGGCCCACCTGCTGCTCACGGCACGGACAGAGGCCAAGCTGCAGAAAGTAAATGGCAACGGGGGCACTCTCACGTGTTCATGGCAGGGCTCACACAGACACGGGGAGGGGAGCTCCCAGCACGGCCACAGGAACATCCACGGCACAGATCCCAGCTGGGAACGGTGACAGTCACAGATCCCACAGGTCCCACCCGGGCACGGTGACAGCCACCCCCGCGCTCTGGGAGCTCCTGCAGGCACAGCAATCCCCTCCTGCAGAGGCAGCACCCCGCACTCCGTGTTACAGTGCCTGAACTGATGCACACACGTCCCACACACCCCCAATCCGCCGCAGCGCTAGGCAGGCTCCTGCTCCCCTGCACATGAGCAATTCCAGCCCAGTCTGCGCGGAGAAGGCGCCAGACTGCCTCGGGTAACGCGCTCGCCCAAGGAATCATTTTCCAGGCTCCCTTTGAAGCTCACAAGGCTCCAAACACACTCCCAAAATTCCAAACCGCTGGTTTAAGGTGGGGACACATCACAGGGAGCTCAGGCACCCACTCCAGAGAGCGCAGCGGGCTCCCAGGGCAGGCAGAGGCGCTGCTGACCCGCGCTGTCGTGCAGGTGGTGCGGCAGTGCCTGGAGCTGGGAGCAGCCTCAGCGCGGTTCGTCAGCGGCACCATGGAGGACACGGCCTTCGCCCAGCACGTGGTGAGGGAGGCACAGACCTCGCTGGGTACGTCTGCAACCCGCTCCGCACCGTGCCGGCATCTCCGCCTGGCCCTGCTTTTTGTCACGGGCAGAAAAAATTGGGAGAGATGGGGCGAGATGGGAAAAATTCTCCCCTAATTCTGCCCTTTGCAGCCCCGCTCCTCTGCCCGCATTGCTGCCTCTCAAACTGAACTGCGGTCTCGATTTCAGCTCTGTGGCCTCCTGACATCCTCTTGCAGTATCACGGCCCTGGATTTCATCAGCCCAGTGTCAGGATCTGAAGGATCTGGCTGCCCCGGCCATTGCGGCCAGGGGTCACTGCTGCGGAAATGCACCAGTTCAGCTCCGTGTGGAGCACTCCCTCTCCCTCCCCGGGCCACAGACAACTCAGGGGTGATCTCCCTTGGGCCATGGTATTTGTGGTTTGAACTAAAAAAATATATCACAACAAAATATTCACTGGCAGCCACCATCTGGGCTGTATCCTCCCTCCAGAGGTAACAGGCCACAGCTCTGACCCAAAAACCTGATTTCCTTGGATTTACAATATTCTGCTCCCAGAAAATGTTGTTTTGCTGGTTGCAGCCCTCTCCCCCCCCAGCACTAATGCCCATTTTTCTGCTTGCAGGAGGCCTTGACATGCTGATCCTTAACCACGTCGGTGCATCCTACTTTGGCTTTTTTGACGGGGACGTTGAGCACGTACGAAAGCTCCTGGAAATCAACTTCCTCAGCTACGTGGCCATGACCACGTCAGCCCTGCCCATGCTGAAGGAGAGCGAGGGCAGCATTGTGGTGATTTCATCCATGGCAGGTGAGTGGGGCTCACTCCAAAAGCACCTGGGCTGATTGTCAGAAGGAGCACACAGACACCAGGCATCCTAAAGGAGCCATAACTGCCTAACACTCAGAAACCCCACCAAAACCAGCCCCAACACCCAAATCCAGATCATTTTTGGATTTTCTTGATGGAATTTGTTTTCTGATCAATCCAATCGCTGCATTTTGCTTTTTGGCCAGCACTGCAATAAAACTCCACGGCTGCTGTGTTGGTCAGTGTTCTGGTGAGCAGCTCAGTGTCCAGGGACAAGAGTTTCAACTTTGTCCCATCTCTCCCCACTGAGGGTTTTGTGGTTCCTGTGGGCTGCCCATGACCTGAGCAGAGATGTGAGCCGTGGCTTTGGCCTCAAGAGCTGGAAGCCAACGAGAATATTTGTAACGCTGCTGTTCAGGTGCCAGGATGACACTTCACAGACTGTAAACTCCCCTGGGTAAAATACTGTCTCTGATGAAGGCCAAAAGAGAGGCTCAGGCAGAGCAGCCTCCTGTGCTAACACAGAACTTTGCTCTGTGTCCAGGTAAAGTCGGGTTTCCCTTTACCGTCCCCTACTCTGCGACTAAGTTTGCCCTGGATGGATTTTTCAGCTCCCTGAGGCAGGAATTCGCCATTCAGAGCATCAACGTTTCCATCACACTCTGCATCCTCGGCTTCATCGACACCGGTAAGAGCAGTGCTGTTCCACCCCTGCTCAGGGGCTGAGCATCCCCAGCCCGGCTCCTCCTCCTGCCTGTCAGCCCCTGCCTCAGCTGCAGCGTCTCGGGGGGATCCCACCTCTCTGCCACCAAAAAACAGCCTCAAAAGTCATTTATCTCCCCACACCACATAAAACCGGGCGCTGCTTGCAGGCTGGCACAGGCCAACATCCTCTCGGGTGCCCACTCTCCCCTCATCCCCCCGTGCGCCCCCGGGGTCCCCACTCTCCCCTCATCCCCCCGTGCGCCCCCGGGG
>VZTD01004029.1:1324492-1341442 GCA_013397725.1 Rhagologus leucostigma
ATGCGCTGGCGGCACCCGCAGGGACAGAGCGGGGCCCGCAGCGGCGGCTCCGTGCCCTGCTCGCCCCGCCCGGCCGCGGAAAACTAATTATTGACCTAATTGTTAAATAAAGTGTACTAACCGGACAGCTTTGCGTGTTCTGGGGGGGTTTATCGCCTGTCTCAGCTGTTCATGGGCACAGCTAACCTGGACACTTCCAGGGATCCAGGGCCTCCCACCCCCACAGGGAAGAATTTCTTCTGAATTTTTCTCCTTACCCCAGGATCACCTACACAAACCAGCACTCACAGAGTGGGCTCTGCCCTTTAAACTTTCAGAAAATTACTCTCAAACTCATTTGCCATCTGCCCAGCCGATGCTGAGCAGTACCACACCACTGCGAAAGCTGAAGATTTCTCATTCATCCACTACTGCCTTTTGCAATCCATGGATTCCTCAACAGTGATTTTTTTAGGGGTAAGAACCACCCAACAAACTGTCAGTATTATACCCATGGTGAAAGGGGTATGAGGATGAACCAGAGCCATCAGTTACGGTTGGAAAATGCAACCTTTGCCAGCCCCGTTCTCTCCAGAAACTGATATGAACCTGTACAACAGAGATAGGGCTGATCAGCGGCTTGTGGCAGCCGGCGAGGAAGGGAAGGGTTGCTCCTGGTTTAGATGTGGAGTGGGGAGAGAGGGATGTCCACCCATCCCGTGGGTGCCTGTTCCGAGGGGACACTGCTGCCCCAGCCCCGAGGGCAGCCGCCCAACCACGCACCCACCGCTCTGTGGAGCTGGAAGCTGTTCGCTGCCTTCCCTTCAGCACTCTCAAAGCGCACACCTGACACTCCCGGCAGGCCAAGGGTCCACAGGGACAGCCTAAAGTCCAAAGCCACACTCTTCACTAGGTTAATGTTTGCTAAATCACTGGCAGGGCAAAGAAAAGGTCCAACAAATACCAGCAAACTTGTGTAAGATAAGAACCAGCTCAAAACTTCCCAGCCCCATTTGCAACCTCCAGCCACCTTCACCTCCCCGTGGGACTCACCTCATTCCTGCCTGTACCTCTGCAAAGGGATGGGTTTGCTCCTGAAGATTTTCATCCCTTTGCTGGGAGCAGCACTGGCCTTTTATTTTTATTCAGCACCCGAGAACTTCAGTGAAGGTAAGTCCTGGGAAAAACCAGCTTTACAAGCACAGCAAGGCTGCTGCCAGAGGGGCAGCGTGTGCCACGCACAGGCACCTGGAAGGGCCTGTCAGAGAGCGGGAGGGCTGGGAGGGCAGACAGCCCCCAGGCAAGGGGTCAGCGTACAGGGAAAACTCGTGGAATTACACTGGCTCTGCTGGGACACCGTGTCTGACCTCTGTAAATGACTTATTCGGGAAATGTGCAGTTTTCCCACATTAAACCTTTAATCCTTTTATTGGTCAACTCTCACTGCTCCCAGGCCAGGCGCAGAGCTCGAGCCTCACACGTGCTCCCCACCAAACTGGGATTAGGGATCAGACTCCAGCGGGGTCTGACGAGGGTGGCAGGGACAGAGAGGAGCCGCAGGGACAGGGAAGAGCCGCGGTGCCCACGTGCAGAGGGACAGCGAGGGCTGTGCCAGCTCTGAGCTCTGCACCCTCCTCTGCAGAGATGCTCCGGGGGAAGCGGGTGATCGTGACGGGAGCCAGCAGCGGCATCGGGGAGCAGATGGCCTATCACCTGGCACGGATGGAGGCCCACCTGCTGCTCACGGCACGGACAGAGGCCAAGCTGCAGAAAGTAAATGGCAAGCAGGGCGCGCCAGGCTGGATGCGGATATTCACCCCAGCCCGGGCACACCTGGTACCCTACAGATCCACCCCAGGGCTTCCCCAGCACGAGCCCTATCTGGCCCAAGACAGGAACAGCCTGGGATGGGGGGTTCCATGCAGGGGAGCCCATCCAACCCCGTTCTGTCCCCCCAGGTTGTGGAGCGATGCCTGGAGCTCGGTGCTGCCTCCGCCCGCTACATCAGCGGCTCCATGGACAGCCCCACGCTGCCCGAGGAGGTGCTGAGGGAGGCTGAGAACACCTGGGGTAGGTGCTGTGGAGCTGCCCCTCCTCACCCCACAGCACGTCCCAGCCACCAAGAGGCTGCCTGGTCTGGGGATGATGGTCGCTAGTGGCAAACCTGCTCTGCCCCCAGGTGGCCTGGACATGCTCATCCTGAACCACATCGGCCAGAGCAGCTTCACCTACTTCAGCGGGGACGTGGGGCACGTCCGAAAGCTCATGGAGATCAACTTCGTGAGCTACGTGGCCTTGGCCACGGCTGCCCTGCCCATGCTGAAGGAGAGCGAGGGCAGCATTGTCGTGGTTTCATCCATAGCAGGTGAGCTCACAGGGGCCAAGGTCCCCCTGCCCACAGCCCCTCCTCTGCCCGCCAGGGATCCCTGCTGAGACTCTTCTTCAAAAGGCAGAACAAGGACCACAAGGCAGAGAGCTGGGACTCAGGGTCAGCACATGATTTAGATCTTGGGTGCACAATTCAAGTCCTCTGGGAGATTTTTATTTTGTCTGTGTAGCCTGGTGCCTGCCCAGTACCTGAACCCCAACGCTGTTCCTCTGCTCCAGGTAGAATTGGCGGCCCATTCACTGCTCCCTATTCTGCAACCAAATTCGCCTTAGATGGATTTTTCAGCTCCTTGAGACAGGAACTCATCATAGACAAGGTCAATGTTTCCATCACACTCTGCATCCTGGGCTACATCAACACAGGTAAGCTCAGCCCCACCGGGGCCCCGTGGCTCAGCCCATTCTGGCCACAGCCAGGCTGAGCCCACCACCCATTCCCTGGTCCCAGCCTGCTCTGCCACTGCTGCTGGAGCCTCCACCTGCAGTGTCTGTGCAGCTGTGGAAACAGGACCCCAACTCTTTAAAAAGCGTGGCCTGAGACCTTTGACTCTGCCATCCTTGCAGTGAACCCAGTGGCCGTTCAAGAGGTGGAAAGCAAAGGGAAAGACATCCCATAATTCTTACTTTCACTGTTCTAAGCCTTGTTAAATAGGTCTGATCCCCAGAGCTTGCTGGTTTGAGGATGCCCCTGACACCCTGAGTGAGCTGACAGTGCCTGTGGCAGCGCCCCCCACCTGACACGTCCCTGTCCCCCGTCCCTTGCAGAGAGCGCCGTGCGCGCCGTCTCGCACATTATCCCGGACACGCCGGCCCCAAAGGAGGAGTGTGCCCTGGAGATCATCCGAGGGGGAGCCCTGCGCCGGCGGGAGGTGCGCTACCCGCCCCGGGTGGTGAGCAGCACGCTCCTCATCCGCAGCTTAGCCCCAGAATTCCTCGACTCCATCATCCGGAGCAGCTACCACGTGGAAAACGTCAGGAGAACATAACACAGTCCCTGGGACTCTGCTGGGACACCTGGGACCAAGCATGAGGGATCTGGGCGTCAACCCAGCTGCTTGGGTGCCCCTTTCCACACCGCTGGGGCACCCCTGTGCTGACGCCCTGGCAGCCTGGGACAGGATGCTCCAGGAGTCTAATGCAGCACAAAAATGTCCTTTTACGTAACGGACTCTTGTAAAGGGCTTTTTCCAGCCAGGAGGCCCTTCAGAGGAGTCCTGCAGCAGCATCTGCTGCCAGGGTCCTGCTCACCAGCAGGATTCCTGCTCAACCTGCAGAAACTGATCCCTCTGGAAAGCCACCAAGGCAGCTGAGCTGAGCCCTGGCCCAGAACCAGGGTTTGGGCCAAGCAGCACAAACCACCCAAAGCCACGAGAGAGTCTCTGAATCTGGAGATTTTTGTCACGCATCCCTTCCATGCCGGTCTTTGTAAAAATAAATCCAATGTTACTATGAGATCTCTGCTTTTCCGGGTGTTCCTTCTCCACGTGCACAAGCAGGGAGCCCTTATCAGGGCATGGAGCCCTTATCAGTGCCCAGCTGGCTAAACCGACCTCCTCCCGATTTGCATTAACGAAGCTTTCACTTCTCTAAAGACCTTAACGAATTTCTGCCATTCCTGACCTCTCCTCAGCTGCCAAAACACCCTTTTTCTCTTTCCCTAAGTACTTCCTAAGTCTGGATTTCTCTGCCCCAAAGCCGCTCGGCATCGAGTGCCACAAGCAGTTCCATGAGCCAGCACTCAACCTCTGTGTGTCAGACCAGCACGGGGAGATGCCCCAAGAGATAACTGCTGGCTCTGCTTAGAGCCAGGCTGGGCACTCTGGGCTCCCGAGATAAGCCCAGTCCCGCAGTGAGCCGGGCCCGTGTCCCGCAGCCGGGCTGCGAGCACAGACAGGAACCGGGGCTCGGCCGCAGCTGCAACGTTTCCTGTTTTACAGAGAGAAAAAGAGAGCGAGAGCACAAGATGAGGGGGTTGGCATGAAGAGGGCAGTTGGGACGTGTTCCTGCCTGATGACGCCCGGCTCCTGCGCGGCCCTCGAGGGGTAGGACAGGACCCCTGGGACCAGGTAAGTGCTGCAGCACCCACAGAACCAGGCTGGCGGGACTGGAGGGGAGCGGAGGCTGAAGGCAGCACCAGGCACCTTTTCCCTCTTTTTTCACCCCACTTTCAGCCTACACAACTTGCACCGGGAAACTGTAACATGAACCAGCAAGAAGCAGAGTTTTTTTCTGGTTTCCCTTGAAGCAAGAAGTGTAACAGCTTGGAAAGCAAAGATAAAGGACGTGTTTAATTAGAGAGGGTAATTTGGGGTAACAGAAGGAGGAAATAGAGCATTAGCTTGTCAAGAAGGCCTCAACAGTTTGCTGAGCTCAGGGTGAGTAATGGACTGTATTTCTTTAAGCTTTACCCTGCTTTTAAGTGCATTTTTGGTGAACTGAGGCTTTTACAGCCCTGGGACAGGCTGGGCAACCCAGAGGCAGCACAGGTGGGAGGGTGGCTGAGCTTTTCCTGATGGGAAGAGATGGATGAGTGGACACTGAGCAGGACATGCAACTGAGCCTTTTCTAAAACACAGCAAAATGAGTTGAAAAACGCTCAGTATTTGGAGCAGTGTCCTGGCTGGGACTTGTGGGCACCTTCTCCACCCAGGGCAACAGCTGACCACCCCAAAAACGCTTGCTCTCCTTCAGAGGAGGCCCCTACAGTAAAAGATGTCACCAGGAACGAGCTTTGAGCACCCCACAGCTACCACAAGGGCAGCAAAAAGAATTACAGAGCAGATTTTAATACAAACTAAAAAGCCTAGAAGTATTATACATGTAAATGGGACTCCAGAACCCCTGGATACCCCACAGCCGTTAAATCCTAGAAATGACCGGCTTTCGCTCGGACCCTGTGTTTCGCCCTGGTTTCACAGGGCAGAGGCCCCCGGGGACGAGCCCACCATGCCCAGGCGGGCACGGCCGCAGCGCCGGCGCCCGGGCGAGAGCTACGAGGAGAAGAGCGAGCGGCGGCAGGAGGCGAGGGAGGGGCTGCGCAGGAGGAACAATGTCACCACCTGCCGCCACCCGGCCCGGCCGGCCCCGGGGCCAGCGCACGGCCCCCGGCACCGGGAGTTCCTGAGGAGGAGGAACCTGGCGAGCGAGCCCGGGGGGACCCTGCCGGGACAGGAGCCCGAGGCACGAACCCCTCCGGACCCCTCCTCGCGGGCGGAGCCCGGACCAAGCATCCTGCTCCAGGTAACGCCTGCCCTGCGGCGCAGCTCGGGGCTCGGCCTGCTCCAGCCACCACTAAAGCGTCAGGATCCAAGTCAAAACACGGCCAAAGTGGAGATTGTACGGACAAAAATGTGCATTTCCCCACAGACCGCGGAGCCAGGCGCGGGGACGCGGTCACCTCCCTCCCTGCCCATCCCCTGTTTGCCAAGCCCTGAACCACCCGGAGATTTTCCTGCCATTTCTCCAAGTACAACCCCACAGTTTTGCTGCCAGGCTGCAGTTTTGCACTTAAACAAATTATTTTTACCCTTGATAAGTGAGCTCCAACCACCTGGCTTCCCTCCATCACCTTCGCTGTGAGCAGGAAGGGTGGAGCAGTCAGGAGGCTCCCTGGTACTCATTACCCACCCTGTGCTGCACAGGAACCCAGAGGGCTCCCTGCCTTCAAGAACACCTTTGGAAAGGTGCGAAACGCCCCAGGCAGAGCCAAACGGATCTCCCGGTCAGTGTGTATCTGTGTAAAAGTCCCTGGTACACCGAGTTCACCCTTGGGGGTTCACAAACCTGTGAGAGCAGAGACAGCCGAGCACGAGGTGATCTACACGGACACACCCTGGAGCTCCCTGTGCAGCAGCAGAGTGTGCACAGCAATCCCCCACCTCCTGCAGCCACTCGCTTCAGCAGCTTTAGCCCCAGGAATCTGGAACAAGCATTGGCGTGCGCGGCGCCTTCCCCTGTTTAGCCGTGCAGAGGGAACGAGGCCCCAGCCCGGGGGAAGCCGGGGCAGAGCTGGCACCTCTGCTCCGAGATGGCAGCACAGACCCACCCCAGGGCCCAGCTCCCGGCCACCTTGTCCCGTTCTGGGGTTGTCACTCCCCCATCCCAACAGTCAGCAGGCTTTCTCCCCACTTTCCCGCGAAGCTCGGGAGCTGCTGCAGCCGGAGCAGCAGATTCCTGTGGGTTTGCCACAGTTCCTCGGCGTGGCCTTGCTGCTCCTCACCCCGTCCCTCCCTGCAGGTACAGGCCCTCCCTTCAGCCTGTTGTGGGGAGACACTGGCTGCAGCTGCCCTCTCGTTCCAGCACCCCAGGAGCTGCCCCACGTTCGCCCCTGCACAGTCCCTGCTGCGCCTCAGCCTCCCCTGGGGACGAGGGGACTCTGTCAACACCCAAGGTACGTGAGGGATGCTCCCAACACAATATTCCCTTCCCACCTTCCTGGCTCCATGGAGCTGTTTGGGATGAGCTGGCAGCTCCCCAGCCAGCATCCCCACTCCTGTGCTGCTTCACCACCCCAGTCTGAGTTCCCCTGCAGAAATTAGGAATATTTTCCTGGGGAAGGATAAACCGGCCCACAGCTTGACCACCCAGGGCTGCCCTGTTGCTGCCCCAAGATCATCCAGGGCTCTGGGGAGTGACTTCAGTGCAGGGGAACTTCCATTCTGCTTCTCTGTCCACCAGAGCAGGGCATTTCTTTGCCTCTTGTGCCTGCTGAGCTGTCACTGGACACTATTTAAACCGGGAGCGATGGGAGCCATCTGGGAGCAGAGGTGGACGCCCTTGCAGAAAACATCCTCAGACAGGGGGATCATTCACATCCTCTCACTTTGCTTCCACAGGAACCCAGACCCTCCCAAACCCCAGCCCAGGAGTGAAAGACTCGAGCCAGCAGACAGAGTAAGCGGCTCCTGCCCTCCCTCCCTCCCTCCCTGGGAACTCCCGCAGCCAGCAGCTCCCCCGGCCCCAAAGCGCTCCCCCTCAAAGAGGCACAAGGTTTGCTGCACAGACACTCTCAGCTCAGCTTGGGTGGGGGTCCAGGGGTGGCTGCAGACCCTCCCTGACACCGCAGTAACGCACTTTGTTTTCCATTTCAGTTGGGGAATAGCAGTTCTAAATAAGGTAAGCAAAGCACAGGTAATGACCAGCCTGGAACTCCTGAAAGTTAAACTGCTGTGGAAATATTTCCATTTCCCTGGAAAAATTAACCCAATGGACCCCAGCAGGCTCTCCTTCTCCACCCAAATACAGGCTGTTAATTCACTTTTATTTAAAAATATTTAGATTTTTGTAGCAAGTTCATGAAATGTTTATAAACTGAAACAATCCTATTTTTAAACATTTGCCCTTTCTCTTTCAGGAAATGGTACAGCTCTCCAACTACCTGAAGGTGGGTACCAAGTAGTCTCAGCACCCACTGGGACAGCTGGTTTTCATCAAGAATAATACTTTTAAAACTAGTATTAATATTGCTAAATGAAGGGGTGTTAAAAACCCAATTTTAACACGGCCAAAAAGCCAACAGACCTCAAAGACCTGGAGCCCCCCAAGCAGGGCAAGCCCAGCCCTGGGCTGAGGGGGCTCTGGGCTGTCCCCACCAGCTCTGGGCCCCACTGACCACGTCCCCCTTGCCCACAGGAGGCCCTGCACCGCGAGCTGCTGCTCAAGCACAAGATGGTGATTTTGCAGGAGCTTTTCTCCACGCTGCTCCAGGCATCAGAGAAATCCTGGCAGGTACCAGAGAGCTGCAGAACCCCTCATCCCCTCCCAGTGCCTCACTGTCACCTCTCTGCTTAGGGAGGGTGGGACAAACTCAGGAGTTAAGGGGGCACTTGGCCTGAATTTTCTCCCTTTGTGCCCCAAGAGATTCTTGCAAAATTCACTTTGCTTTCAGATCAACAGCAAGTCTGAAAATCTGTATTCTTCCATAAGGTTTGGGGTGTTTTTATAGCTTGCCTTTCCCACTGCTTCTTAAATAAAAGCGAACAGCAGTGAGTGGGGAAAAATAACAGGGTTATCCTGCCTGTTCCTTTCAGGGATGTATTCTGGGCCCCAAACACAGGCCAGGGCCTCAACTCCAAGGCTGTTGGTGCTGAATCATGGCCTGGCATCAAACTATCTCCCCACAGCTCAAAACAATCCTCTGGGCACCCTGAACCAGGGCCCTTTTTTTCTTCTATAAGGATGCAAAATTAAGGTGATACATTTCATGTAATATATGAAGCTTTTCTACAGGATCGTTAAATCAAACATTATTTTTTGCCATCATGCCATTAAAAAAAAAGGGGTTAGAAAGTTCTGTTGGGGTAGAAAAGCGAGTGATTGGGTGAGGGGGTACAAAAACTTGTGTTAGACATCCTGTGGCCAGAAACTTCCGCCTTCGCTGGCTCCTTCAGTATAACATGAGCAGGAAAAAACACCCAGCCACACTCGCAGGAAGTGGCCACGAAACCTCAGATTACAAACAGGTGGGTGCTCCTTGCTGCTCGCTGCCCCTGCTGCAGGAGAGGCTTTGCTGCTGCCTCTTGGCACTCCGCTTTTCATCGGCCTAAAAATCCCCTCGGTGCTGGAGCTGATGGGGTGAACAGGCAGCTGCTGCTGCTTGGAGGGGATTCCAGGAGGCAGGTGGGGCTGGGGGCTTCTCCGGGGGCGCTGGCAAAGGGAGGGAGGGATGGATGGAGCCTTCTCCGTAATGTCGTGCCATGGAAAGTGAGGGTTGGCTGCCCCTTTCCAGCCTCAGGTGAGATGCCAAATGTTTGTTGTAGCAGCTTTTTTAACCTTTCTAATAGTTTGGCTTTCAAAGACGAGCTGTTGAATACATGTGAGTGACGTGGCTGTAGCTCTTGGAATGGCCACAGAGTCATTTTTGAGTTCTGTTCATGTGTGGTTGTGGCTTGATGGGGCAAGTGAACGCTCTGCACGAGGATGGGGGTGTCAGACCGAAGGGACAAAGCATTTGGGTCCTTCCCCCTCCCACAATTTCACTTTGAGGTCAGAGAGACCTTCCTACCCCGGGGCTCTGTGCCTTAAATCCCCCATCAGTTGTAAAACCTGCTTAGTTGATTCAGGAACGCTGCCGGGTGAAGGATGATGCTAAGTGAGTCTCCGTTATGACTGAAGTCCCTTCCAACCCAAACCCCTCTGATTTCTGCTCCAAAGCACAGGAAGGGCCCGATTGCCTTGTCCATGGCACAGCCACATCTGTGCACAGCAGCTGCAACCCGTGCAGGTGACAGAGGAGGAGAACTGAGGAAAACCAGGCAGAATATTGCACATCTAAAACTGCTTTTCAAAATTCCATCTACTTACTAAGAGCCTTTAGTTGTTTGCACCAACAACTGAACTGGGAAGATTTAGTCTTTGGGACTGTAAACGTGCTTCTGCGCAAATTTAAGCGGTGCTGAGACACCGGGGAATCTGGTCCTGCTTGGGTCTGTCAGCTATTTCTGTAACATCAAGGAGTTTCCTTTCAGAGTCGTGACTTCAAACAGCAGTGGGCAGAGAAGAAATTGGTGTTCTCAGTACTGGTGGTGGAAAAACAGCCTACATGAACTCTTTGCTAGAAATGTTATCTGCACTCGGTCTGCTTTCACAAAGCCTGAGCAGCCTGACTAACACCGAGAGGAGATGATGACAATGAGCAAAATGAATCATCACCGGTGCCCTCAATCCCCCTGCACAATGCAGATGTTGCAACGCAGACCCAACCTATTTTCCAAGGAAAACAGTGAGACAAGACCATTCCAGCAGCTGGAGCTTGAGGCAGGGAGGGAGCACAAGCAGAGAACAGGGGTATCCATGGGGACAGGCAGCAGCTGCACTTCTGCCAAACCCAGCCAGAACAACCCAAAATCCCCTCGCTCTTGTCACGTCATTGCCAGCACCTGCACTCAGTAACCAGAGAAACTACCTCAGGACAGGTTTTCAAGCCATAAAAGTTTTACTTCCCCCATGTCCCATTTATTCTGAGGTTCAGAAGGTTTCCTTGAGCTCTCAGCACTGAAGAGGCTGATCTGATCACAGATGAAGGGAGAAAACAAATCAAAACACAACCTAAAAGACATTGGGTGCACATTGTGCTGTTCATGATTTCACATCTCACTCCAATTGCTTTTTCCCCAGGGTCAGCTGAACGAAGACAAACTGAGGTGTAAACTACAGGCACTGGAAAATCAGCTGCAGGTCTGCACCCAGGTAATGTTTGATTCACTGGGAAACACGAGTGAGGAAAGGCAGGAAAACCAAAACCAAACTTTGTAATCGGGTCAAGTCGAGTCTCAGTTTCTACATCGATCTGATTAGATACCTATCCAAAAAGGACTTCAACTCTTTGCTGAAGCAATGCTTCACGGCACATTAGCAGTAGCATTTACACACTCTGGGTTTGCTAATATTCAGGTTTAGCAAGGTCAAGAATCTGATAAGCATTTCAAGCTCTTTATTTCTTTCTTTAAAGAGCTACTCAAAGGAGTGTGTGAAGAAGATCCTGATAGACATGGAGGACCAGAAGCAGACCTATGAGCAAAAGGCAAAAGAGGCTCTTCAGAAGATGCTGGAGGACAAACTCCAAACAGAGCAGCAGCTGCAAAACTCTCAGGTGAGCAACACGTTTTACACCTGGCTTGGCTTTAATTTAGTCCACTTGTGACAAAGAAAACCCACACATCAGGGAAAGGCAATGACAGGCTTACCATTAGCATCAAAGATAAAAAATACTCTGTTTTAGCTACTCAGCAAAGCCTAAAGCAGCTTTAATGCAACCTGTGCTCATTGGTGAGCTGCACATCAAGTTACAGACAGCTCACAGCCGGGGAAATGTACCCGGGTTTGTCAGCTTGAATTGCAATCCCTCCCCCTCCACCGCCCCTCTGTGCCTTTCCCTGCTCGGCACACACACACACACACAGACACCAGGGCACGAGGTCTCCAGAGTTGCTTTTTCTGGAGTTGCTCGTTTATATGAAAATAGCTTTTCCCCAAGAGGCAGCAAATTGCTTTGACCCACAGGATAACTGGTATTTGCCGAAAAACAAGTGAGTTTTATCCCGAGTACCACTGGGCTTCTCAAGCCTGCTGGCAGCACAGGAACGTGTTCCAGAGGGAACATGGCCCGTGTTGGCTCTGTCCATCAGATGGCATCAGCCCCACGCAGGTTTCTGTACCCTGGTGCTGGGGGAGCCAGCGCTGCCCAGCACAGCCCGGCTGGTGTCACCCAGGGCAGCCTGGCCCGATCCCGCGGGGGCCTGGGTCACACCCACCCCGGGTCCCCGCTCTCCTCCCCAGAGAAGCCTGGCAGAGACACGAGAGGACCTTGCCCTCTGGAAAGAGCACAACACTGCACTCAGAGCCGAGCTGACCAAGGTGACCACAGCACACACCGAACTCGAAAACAGCTTCCAGGCTTTACAGAGTGAGCTCCAGGTACGTCGGTTCCTCTGGAATTAGGAGTTTCGCTGATGCCAGGGTGCCCAGAGCAGCTGGTGGCTGCCTCATCTCTGGAGGTGTCCAAGGCCAGGTTGGACGGGGCTTGGAGCACCCTGGGCTGGTGGAAGGTGGTCTAGGGGCAGGACGAGATGAGCTTTAGCGTCCTCCCAACCAGTCCATGACTGTCTCTCCCCTGGGCCAGCGGGCGGACGCGCAGAACGGGCGGCTGAGCCGGGAGCTGCAGGTCCTGCGGGAGGAGCACGCGGAGCTGCTGCAGGGAGCCAGCGCCCTGCGCAGCGACAACGACCGCCAGGCCGGCCACATCCGCCACATCCAAGGTACCTGGGGCACGGAACGGTGCGGGCTGTGCCCTCCCAGAAAACAGAAGGGACGAGGAAAATACTCCTAAATCCACGGTGCTTAGAGCCGCACGCACACAAACTCACTTCCGACGTGCTGCGCGCCTCAGCTCGCCACAGAAGCTTCTGATTTCCACAGTCCTTCTAAAGTTGTTTCGGACCACATTAAAGAGTTCAGAGAAGTCAAGTGACTTTGCTAGAGGAAAGGATGGAATGGGAGACCTGAAAAGAAATGAAAGTCTGAGATGTGTCCTCAATCAGGACCGTGGGCCTTTGCCAGAGCATCCAGCACAGCACTGCAGCCCCCAGGGCTGGGTGATGATGGGCATTACAGAGGAGCTGACGGTGTCCTAAAGCACCAGTTCAGACAGAGGCAAGGAAACTCACACACAGCTATTTTAAAGCACAATTAAGGAAGAGAAAGTGGGCCGCAGTTCTAATCTCATAACAGGTCTTGCATGAACACCTTTAAAATAAACGATAAATGACTTGAACACAAGGCACACAAAAAGCTGCCAAAAAAAGAAAGGGCAATTAACAGCTAAAAATCACATCCTTTCAGAGAAGAAAGTCCAGTGCAGCCTACAATGTCTGCTTCACTCTGCACATGTGGAGAAGAGAAAAGCACCACCCTTGCAAAAAAGATACACAGAGATTTACACCAACCTTGATTTCCTTCTATCTTTATTTCAGATAAACTGCAGAAAGAACAAGAGCAGAGGGTAACACTGGAGGCAACAATCAGCCATTTGCAGAGTAAGTAACACAGAGATGCACAAAGTAAGAGACTTTCTTTAGTGCTGTGGACAATAATGTGGCTTTTTGTGTTCCCAGACTTGATCCACAACCAGAACAACCAACGCAAGAGCCAGGAGGTGACGGTGCAAAGGAAAGGTCAGCAAACTTTGTAACCCCCACATAGCACTCCCTGGACACAGGAACACTAGCCCTGATTCTAGGAACAGTCTACACTGGTTTAGAATAAACAGTTATTTTAGAGCTACACAGGATGAGTTGTTTTGCTAGCTAACATTAAAACAAATGTATTTATGATGGCAAACACTTTAAAAAATAAATGGATTTCACTGCAAATTCTACTTCAGTGGCTACACCATATTCTTTCCAAACAAAACACATTCCAGCTTATAATTGCAATTACAGCTGTACTTGACAAAAAGAAAGTAATAAAAAAGGCATTTTAACTCTCCCTCCCCTCCATTTCTGGCAACTGCTTAGAAATATTGCTCTAAAGATGAGCTTGTAGCTACAGCAGAGACAGGCCTGTGATAACAAACTCAGCTCCTGTGCCTTCTGCTTTGTGCATAGCACACAAATATTATCCTTAGACTGTGCTGAGTAAACAAGAGCTAAAGCCAACGCGGAGCCTGGAGCTGTTTCTCATCAGAAGCCTGACTCTTTTCTAGACCAGGTTTTCACCACACAGACCCCACCTCTCACTCCTGCCAAGGAAAAACAAAACGCTCTGTTAGAGCGCCCCGAGGAGGAGGGAACAGAAAGTCTGAAGGATGAGGTGCAGAAAAGGACATCCCAGCTCACAGCAAAGGAGAACGAGGTGAGGAAGTCGCTCAGTTGTTGCTGGTGCGAGAGCTCCAGGAGAAACACCACACCCCAAAGCTCCTGCAAGTAACCCAGGCTTGGGGTCTCCTGTAAGGATTATCTCCCTTAAGTTTTTATCCTGATACCACTCTTGCCTAAACCCCTGATGAAGCACCTACACACAAGGACGGGGCTCCAGCAGCCTTGGCTGCAGGAGCAGAGCTCTGCCCAGACAAACCCGCTCCTGCTCTCACAGACGGGAGAGCCTCGACAGCCTCCCAGGGAAAAGCCAAAGCCACACTCGAAGAACCAAACCCCTGAACATAAAGGAAGGAGAGGAGGAAAAGAAAAGGCTTGCAATAATAGCAACAACAAAAATAACAGGAAGGGTCTGCTAACAGAAGCAATGCCCTTACAACTGGGCTGCAAAAAAACCCAACCGACCAAAGCTTTACAGCCTTTTACATACACTTTACCATCAAACTAGCCTTCTACCAACCAACAGCCCCTCAATTCTTATAGCAGTGTTCAGCCAGCAAGGATTTTTTAAAAAGGACTTATAAAAAATGATTTATAACTTAGTGTAACAGAGCTGAGAGCCACACAGGAGGAGAGCTTGTCACACCAGCCCACAGCACTGAGAGCACCACCACCACCAGGTAGCACCCAGCAGCTCCCAGGAGGGTTTATAAAGCACAGTCACAGCAAGAGGGAACTGCTGGGGAGGACAGGACACCCAGCTGCCCCCACTTTGGCTCCTGAAGCCTCTGGGCACAGGCAGCTCCTTCCACAGCTGCTGCTAATGCTGTGCTCATCAGAATGTCAGGGAGAACTCGCTCCATCTGGCTGTTCAGGAAAAGGGGCCATCCCTGAGTCTTGGGGTTGTGCAGCACAACCAAGGCACCTGTCCTATGTGTCCCATGTCTCAGATGGTTCAAAGAACTGTCAGGCATTGCTGTCAGGATCAGTGAAATGGAAAAGGAATTTCAGATTGAGGGGCAAACCCTGACAGGAGTCTGCACTACACATCTTCCTGACCTGCACGCTCCTGTGGTCATAAAAATCACTATCCCCCCTGTGATGTGAACACTGGCAGCAAAGCCGGCCAGGTGGTGGCATGGTGGCAGCCCAGGCGTTGCCCCCAGCCCCACGCTGCCAGTAACGCTGAGCTGTGCTCTGTCCTGCAGGTACAGGAGGACACTCGGGCGGCAGAGCTGGGCCGTGCCCGTGCCCGTGGGCAGGCGAAGCGCTGCGGCCGCTGCAGCAGCCCGGCCACTGTGGGTGTGTACAGACCCGAGGGGGCCCCCCCTGCTAAGAGCCCCTTGCTGTGCTTGCAGTGCTCGGAGCTGCGCTCGGAGCTGGAGGCGCTGAGCGAGGAGTACCAGTCCTGCCTGACCCGGCTGCGCCAGTGCCGGGACGAGCTCAACCGCTCCCACGGCAGCCAGGCACAGGTGGGAACTCCTGTCCCGACCCCCAGCGCTGCACATCGGCCTGGGAAAGATCCCCCCGCTCCTTTGTGCAGTGCAGAGAGATGAATGACATCTTTGCTAGGGCTGACATGAGAAGTGTCATCCCCCAGCACATTCCTAGTAACACCTGCTTCTCCTGGCAGAGACAGCGCGGTCACTGGATCCCTCTCCTGGTGGCAGTGGCAGCAGTGGCCATCGCCACCTTCCTCGTGAGTTACAGGCTGTGAAGGAGCTCCTTGATCACTGACTTCACTGCAGGAACTGACCTCTGCTTCACCAAAAGCAACTCGACCTCACCGCACCTTCTGCCGTTTCGTACGTGCACATTCGGCTCACATCCTGAGCTGGTCTCACTCCAGACAACTCCCAATAAACACGGGGACATCACCCCTTCCCTCGGCAGCTGTGGTTACTCCGTTCCTGCCGCAGGTTGCACTGCCCAGCCCCCGAGGCACCGGGGGACAAAGCCCCTCACCACTGCTGCCATGGCTCGCACAGGGAGAGAGGGACAGGACATCCCACGCCCTTGGGATCCAGCCTGCCTGGGTTTTATGCCCCCCAAATTCTCCTCCTGTATTTATTGCCTCCCTAAATGGGAGGTTCTCGATGCTGGGCCATCTCTACTCTTACCTGATGAAGAAACCCAGCTCAGGGGGACTCTTTAGCACAGTCCCCTCATGTGTCCTGAGCAATTTTCCCACCACTCGCACACCAGGCCCTGTTCTATCCCACTCCTCCAGCATCTCTTCTGGCCGAGCATCCCCGTAGCCACACCTGCTTCCCTTTCACTGCCAGCACCACATGAATTCATCAGAGACAGGGGTTTAAAGTCCCTTTTGAAGCTGCACTGTGCAGGTTTTAGAGCAGCACTTGTCCCTCATTCATGTGCAGGCTCAGATACAACACGGGTCATGACAGCACCTTGCGTGGGAAGTAAATATACACGAAATATACATGCAATATACACATAATGTATACATAGTAAACACGCACGGAGCCTACAATAAACTTCACTAATTCAAAGCACCGTGGTGTTCAAATCTTTTATTAATCTTCAGCTGCCTGTTGCAAATAAATACACACTGACTTTGCAGGGTGCAATGTGCAGGCAGGACCGAGGCAGCAGAGCAGCTGGGAGCACACACGTCCACACTCTCGTCTTTAAAGTACATGTATTCAGTTTTGCCACCGGCCTGCGGTGACTGTCACAATTCAGCCTTCAGTGCTCAAGGACCAGGAGAGATGGAGGGGACCACACACACAGGGAACTGGATCTTCCGCCTTGGTCCCTGATGCAGTGAGGAAGGCCAGAAAGTCTCAGTATGCTCGTGTTTTACAAGGCAACTGCTGGAAGAGACACGACCTCGCTCGAAATGCAGAGATCTACAAAATCATTCTGAGCACTGAAAGCCTCCTTGAGCTCCTGGCACCAGGCATCCAGCACCTCCCTCAGCTCCGCGCAGAGGCTCTCCGGGACGCTGAAGGAGTAGATCTGGACCCTGAGCCCATCCTTTATCCGGGGGCAGGAGGCCTGGGCCGTGAACACCCTCAGCGGGGTCAGCGCCAAGCAGTTCTCGGCGCCCTCGGCGCTGGCGAAGGTGTACACGGCGGGGTAGCCGAGCAGCACCCCGGCCACGGTGCACAGGTTCCAGTCGCTGGGGACAACCTCGCTGGCGGTCACCGGCTCGGCGCTGGCGGCCTCAGCGTCCCGCAGGTGGCCCAGGAGGGCGGCGAGGTGGCCGTGGACGGTCCGGGCCTCGGCCGGGGCGCACAGCGCCGGG
>VZTD01004029.1:1349387-1374901 GCA_013397725.1 Rhagologus leucostigma
CGCACCCCGCAGATCCTCCCAAACCCTGCAGATCCCCCCGCACCCCGCAGATCCTCCCAAACCCCGCACGGGGACCCGGGACGAGCGGAGCGCCCGCACCCCCGGCCTTCTGCCGCGGCCCTTTTCCTGTCAAATGGAATATTTAGGAAACTTCCAAACGGGATTTTTTTTTTCCACTTGTAAATTGAACATTTAGGAAAGGAAGTTTGCTTTTAAACAGGATATCTTTGCCTTTTAAATGGAATATTTTGTGAAGAAAAGATAAAAGTTCTTGGGCTTTTTCACAGTTCAAAGCATATTCAGCTGAGTCATAGAATCACAGCATAATTAAGGCTGGAAAAGACCTCTAAGATCATCGAGTCCAAACATTAACCCAGCACTGCCAGGCCCACCACTAAACCGTGTCCCTTGACACCACATCCCCACGGTTTTGAACACTTCCAGGGACAGTGACTCTGCCACTTCCCTGGGCAGCCTGTTCCAGTGCTTGTCCATCCTTTCAGTGAAGAAATTCTTCCAAATATCCAATCTAAACCTCCCCTAGCACAACTTAAGTACATTTCCTCTTGTCCTAAATCCATCTGTATAGATCCATATCCAGTCAATGATAGCACGGGATGAAGCCAAACCCTAAAGTCAGCTCTGATTAAAGCCACAGGCACACATGTTTTTCCCTGAAAAGCATAAAAATGTCCCTCTTCCCTGCCGCCATCCCCTCTCTGGGGTCACACCTACCCCTGGGAAGGGGCTCGGCAGCTTCTCCCTGGTCCCTCTGCAGTCTCCTGCCCTCCAGCCTCACATCTTATTTATTTTCCCCGTAGGTGGAGAGCCGTGACTCAGTGGTGAATCTTGGTTTCAGGGATCATACAATACTTCACCATTCAGTTTCAATGAACCAGAAAAAAAATGGGAATTTCCCTTCTCCTTCTCATCATGAGCACTATGGAAAATGCTGAGCCCTGACTTTGGGAAGGCTGACTTACACCCACAGCTCAGTCCTGAGCCAAGAGTTTGGAACTAGACAAAATTTTGGAGATCTTCACGCAAAGACAAAACAATTCAATGTTTTTCTGGGGAAGTTTGCCTTGCCGGATGCCAAGTGCAAGGTAGATATTTCAGGCTTCTTTCAGCATGGAATTCCACTCAGAGGAAATATTTAGCAGGAGTTTGTCAGCACATAAGAAAATCTTTCTGGCAATAAGCAGAAGATAGCCCAGGGTCAGTGCTCCCTGTGTTGGGTGGCACCGCGGTGGATGGGTTTCGTTAGTGGTACCTGACCATTTCTGATGTGTAAATCAAGGGACAGCTGCTCCTGCAGTGAAACACCCTTGTTGTTATCCCTGCTGTATAAAAACGTGCAGTGGTAGGACAATTTCGGGAGCAACTGGGAAGAGACGCAGGGCGATATTGGGCTGAACTCCAGGCCAAGCTCTGAAGGATCTTTGATCTCTCCTCCGATGGGTCAGCACAAAAGCTGCCGTTCATCCTCCCTGCATTCCTGCTGTCCACGCCTCCATCCCGCCTGGCCACGACAGGGAAATTTAAGGATGCTTTGGGTTGGCTTTGTTTGTGGTGGATGCTCGGGGAGCTGTGGAAGGAGCCACCAGCAGTGCTGCTGCTCACGCTCCTGCTGCCTTGGCTGTCTGCGGCAGTGCTGGGAGCTGCCTGGGTGGAGTTTTGCCCTTCCCGGGCCCACTGGAAGGACACTCGAGATGCCCAACCCGCAGGTCAGGGCTGGGGGATTTAAAAAGTGGAGCAACGTGGCAAAACAGCTGGGTGAGGACTGCTCCAGCTTGGGAGCTCCAGCCTGGGAGAAGGGTCCGGTCCCGCCTGCAGTCTCCGTGCAGCCGGTCCCCTCCGGCAGGCAGCTGTGCCTGCCAGCACCCTGCTGCCTCTGCCACGGCCGCTGCTGCCTTCCCAGCACCGACACAGATGCCAAACAAATGAGTCTTCCCAGCCCTCTGCAGGTTTTGGTGTTTCTTTTTTTTTCCTCTTGAGTTTCTACCAGCCTGTGCCGAAGTGTGTGGCAGCACGTTGGGGTAGGCAGCTGACAGGAAATAGGCTGTCTTTTTCCATGCTCTT
The DNA here is from genome assembly GCA_013397725.1 of Rhagologus leucostigma. NCBI lineage: Eukaryota > Metazoa > Chordata > Aves > Passeriformes > Rhagologus > Rhagologus leucostigma. Next base: position 1,351,470 of record VZTD01004029.1, read on the forward strand.
GGCTGGGAAACTCCGCAGCCTTGGAGCTGTAGAAGTGATAATCCCAGCATAACTCATTAGGCAGGACGTGCGATCAGATGTTACCTGTTTGTAACTGATCATCCAAAGTGTTCGCTCTGACACAACACACAGAGCACTGATCCTGCTCCTTCAGGCAGACAGACAGCACCAACCTCTTCACTGCGGTGTTTTCTAGAAATGATTCTTTTTATTTTTACTTCCCTCTGCTTATATTTACCTCTATCTGCATCTTTTTTTTTTTTAATCAAAGTAAGAAATAATTTGGCTGATAAACTGTGCCTTATGAGGTGTCGTCCTGCTGGCTGAGAGACAGCAGCTCTTTCAGTGCAGTCTGCAGAGCACACAGAGGACGTGCAGAGGAATTTTCATACCAGGAGCTATGGGATTTACTTTATTTCAGTGCCAAATTAACATCACTATTTTATCAACACGATTGTATGTCATGATACCTGCAATAGCAGCAGCTGGGCTTTGTGCTCCAGGTCTCTTGCAGCCCTTTGCTCCTGGCTGGAGAAGATTGCAGTCATCAAAACAAAGAGGAACCATTTTCTCTCCTGGGAACAGAGCACCAAGTTCCCATAAGGCAAAACAAAATTATGCAATGAGTCAAGACAATGTCCTGGGCATGTGGAGTCTTGCTGTGTGCTCTCAGCACTCGCATTCCAGCAGGCAGCTCCGTGCAGGAGAGCAGCACAAAATGGTGGAGAGGCTTCACCCCAGCACATCCCAAACTCCCCAGCTGTGCTGCAGGAAAAAGGAATGGATCCTCCCCACCCCTGTCCTGGCAGCACCTCTGTGGCCTGGGGCTCTTTGTGGCCCCGGGAGAACTCCTGGCCTCACCAGGCAAGATAATTCCAAAAATTATATAAAATAATTTATAAACATGACTGTGGCTACCAAAGACTTCTTTCCAGTAGCTCTATGAAGAGGAAAACAGGGGGGATGGATTGATGGATTTCCTGTTATTTTTCTGATGAGCCAGCCCTTGAGCTACTCTGCTGTGGACGAGGCATCTCCGAGTCAGGGGCTGAAATTCAGCTGAAGCATTTCCAAAAGGAAGGGTTGAGTTCATTAACTGTGTTGCATTCTTCTAGGCACGAAGATAGACAAGAATATTATTAGATAAAAATGCTTTAATTGAAATAGAACAATCTTAAATTTTCTGACAACTCTGGCCCTTCCCATCCATCCCCAGGCTTCTGCTGTGTTGTCTGTATCCTCCCTTTGCTCTTCTTTTAAGTGAAACCAAACCTTGCCTGGGTGAGGTTTTACATGTAAAAGTGTAAGGTTGCATTAGACTCCTGCAAACCTCTGTATGTATATATATATTTTTTTTTATATATATATACACACAGTACCACTGCTGGGTCACTTGCAGGTGTGAGTGGATCCAGAGCAAATTCCACTCTTACAGTGCAGCATGAATTGCTCTACTGTTCTGCAATATCAAATTCAAATTTCAGCCTGGTTCTTAGCCAGTATTCTTCCGTGAGAGAGGCTCTTCTTACCTAACCAACACCAAAAAAAGTTCCAAAACAGTGATCAGCTTAAATCCATCTGGACCTCGGCATTAGGATAAGAGAATCTATTGTTTCCTATTAATGCTGCTCCAATCCTCTTAATGAAGATATCAGGCTGGCTTGGGCACATTTATAGCTCAGGTCATTCTTTCCACTGACACAGGCCAGGTTCAGAGCAACTGGTTTGGTGTGGAGCAAAGCCGGTGGCTCCAGCAGGGAAAGGAAAGGGCTCTGTCTGCGTGGAGAGGAGGGGCTGAGCCGTGGCTGTGAGTGGTGCTGAACAGAAGGAGCCCAGGGAAGAGCCACGCTTGGAGTCTGTAACCAAAGCAGTGAATGAGGGACGGGGGGAAGGGTAAGCAGGAGAATTATGGACACAAAGAGGGGAAGGGAATATGAAAAATATGCTCTAAAATATATGGAAATAAACAATTCCTGTTCTTTTTAGCTTAAAGCTTTAAGATGGAGATGTGACAATAAGAGGAATGGGTGTGTTTGTATCCAGGTGCCTTCACTAATTCTCTCAACCATTTTGTAGAGCACAGCCTACAGCAGGCATTCAATTAATCTATTCCATTAGCAGGTTTTCTTTATGGAAGTGTTTGTTTGCTCGGGATTTCCTCTCTGTAACTGTTGTTTTTCCCTATGCCCCTCTCACTGAAGCACTGAGCGACCCCCACGGGCAGGTAATACAAGCCAGCATTGCAAAGATAAATGTTCCTTCCCCTATAATCCCGTTTTTCCCCTAGAAGGCTCTGCAGGACAGAGTGGGGCTGTGCGTTGTGTGCGAAGGGAACCTCTGCTCCCAGATTCTCTGACGTGGAGGTATTAATGTGTAGAAAGACACTGAGCCTCTGGAGTTTGCTTCTAAATAGGGCACAGTTCAGAACATCTGAAGGTCTCTGGGGCTCATGGGTGGGAATCTTCTAATGATCTTTAGTTATTTTTATCCGTGCCCAGTGCTCAGTGCTCCGGGGCAGAGGAGCCACTCTCAGATCTCCCAGGGAGCGCACGGAGCTGCAGCACCGGGAGCTGGGCAGAGGAGGAGGAACAAGAAAATAAAACACAAAAAAGAGAAGGTGACAGAGCAAGACACAGCATTAACGTCAGATAGAGGCACGAGACAGTGAGAAGAAAAAGAACACAGGACTTTGGCAGAGTTTTCCTTCTTTTCCTTCTGTTTTTAATCCTGCTTTCTTGGGAAAAATGGGACAGCAGTTCACCAATACTGAAGATGAGCAGGGAGAGATTGATGTTGCAGAGCTGCAGGAATGGTATAAGAAGTTTGTGGTGGAATGTCCCAGTGGGACCCTCTTCATGCACGAGTTCAAGAGGTTCTTTGGGGTCCAGGACAACCAGGAAGCGGCAGAGTATGTGGAGAACATGTTCAGGGCTTTTGACAAGAATGGGGTAAGTGCTGAGAAGGTTTTACAGGTATTTGTGTAACCATTTCCGTATCTGTCTTCTGCAGGGGGGAGTGTTTGGGTTGTGCCCACCCTTCATGGGGCTGAGGCGGGGGCGAGGGACCCCCGAGGGCAGGAGAAGGAGCACAGGCTGGTCTGGATTTATCTCCTCAAATCTGTACCTAAATTAAGGTCAGAATGTCCCCTGAAGGGACTAAGGTTGAATTAAAAGGTTGAAACTTAGGCACACTTGGAGACAGTGTTGTTGTAAGACCCTCAAACAGCCAAGGCTCCCACATGGCAAAAACATTTCTCTGCTGAGATAGAGGGGAAATTACAGTGCAGGAAAGTCCTACTCGAGCTTGTTTTGTGTTGGAGGAAGCGTCTGCATCAAGTATGAGCAGGTGGTTTGTAATAAAATATCGATTTTAGCTTTGCTTTCCAAAAGCAAAGGAATGCTGAACAATTCAGACATTCTGGTTTTGATCCGCTTTGCCGTATTTGTCATGAGACACCTGGGGAAAGTGGGTTTTCTGGTTTAGTCGCAGTTCCTGCATACCCTCACTGCTGCCACGGGCAGCCTGGGACGCTTTGGGTTCTCGGAAGAGTGGAACTCAGGGGCCTTGGGTGAGCAACGCTTGCCACATGGTTCAGTTATTTGTTTCCTGAAACTCTGGATCGTATTCCAGGTGTGGGGATGTTTGTTCCTTGTATCAATACAGGAAAAGGGGACTCAGGTCATTCATCTCTGATCAACTCATCTCCCTTAAGCTCCCTTTGAAAACAGCAGCAAAATCACATTGAAGCGGCAGCAAAAGTCAGTTTGTGAGAAAGGATTAAAAAAGGCCGTGGAAGATGTGGGCAGGTCAGGCTTGTCTCAGAATTCCAAGTTGTAAAAACCCAAATTCCTGCAAAAAATGAAAGGTTCAGGTCCCAAATTCTGTTATAAAAGCCGTGCAGAAAAGGTAGCAGAGCAAACTGTGCATAAAAGATGAAGCCCCATTCCTAATTTATAGGAGTTTTCCTAACAGGACAGAGAACCCGGTTTTAAGGGATGCTGGTGCATGACAGGATGGGGGAGGAGAAGCTCGGCCTGGGGGCACAGGGTGTGGCTGTGCCTGCTGTTGGTCCTGAACTGCTCCAAACCTTCTTTAAAGTGCCAAACAAAGACCTGTCCCGTGCGTTATCCTTCTGGCAGTTTTAACCCAGGGTTTCTGGAACCCGTACAGCAGTTTTCTACCAGCTTTCCACCCAGCTAATGTCATCCAGCTGCTGCTTTTCTGTTGCCACAGGACAACACCATTGATTTTCTGGAATACGTGGCTGCCTTGAATCTTGTTTTACGAGGAAAACTGGAACACAAGCTGAGGTGGACGTTCAAAGTGTATGACAAGGATGGGAATGGCTGCATAGATAAACCTGAGCTGCTGGAAATTGTTGAGGTAAGTGGGCATTGCCCAATCACTTTTTTAAGCAATCCCTGCTCTTTGGCAATGTTATGATGTGTACGGGGTTTGTGATAATCAGGTTTCAAGGCAGCTGTGGATGGTGATGAAGTGAAAATGCCTGACCGTGGTGAAAGGGTTGGGAGCCTGCTGGGGTGTCTGAGGGCTCTGCTGTACCCACTGTGGGCAGCCTGGCCCTGCTGCTGCCCAGAAATGCAGCCTCTGGGTTCTGGAGATCCTGGAGCTCTGCTCTGCCTTTCCTTTCAGCCTCTCATCACCAAGGTTCCCTGTGCTGGCCTGGGGAGAGGGTTTCACCCATGCCCTTGCTGGGGCTGTGTCCTGGCTGGGTGGTTGGTGAGCATACCCTGAGAAGCACCAATTAGTACCAAAACTGCTTTTGTACTGGTGCCTTTCTGGGTTTCTGCTGTGTCCTGCACTTGGATTTAACCGGTGATGGTGTGGAGGTGTGAGGAGAGGCCTCTCAGTGATTCCATGGTTCGACTGGCAAGGTGGGAGCTGGTGTCTTCTGCCAAGCGGCAGAACAAGGGGAAATCACCTCGAGTTGTACCAGGGGAGGTTTAGATGATTACTAGGAAAAATTTCTTCACTGAAAGTGTTGTCATCACCATCCCTGCAGGGATATAAAAGCTGTGTAGATGTGACACTTGGGGACAGGGGTTAGGGGTGGCCTTGGCAGTGCTGGGGGAACAGTTGGATTGGATGATCCTAAAGGTCTTTTTTAACCTGAAGGATGCTGTGGGGCTGAGCAGACGGCCTGGCACAGGTACCTGAGGTGAAATATCGTGGTGGCTGTGCTGCAGCACCACAGGGGCTGTTCCCCTGCACAGCAGTGCCTGGCAGGGTGATAACCACTGCTTATCACCCATCTGAGCATCTCAGGGGAGTGCAGTGCCAGGAACTGCCCCTGTGGACAGCAGGGCCTCTGGCTGGGGAGGGTGAGCAGCTGGTCACCTGCAGCAGGGCAGCCCGTCTGGGCCACGACCCATTATAGTTTTGAGGTCAGCCAAGAACTGACCAGAACTGTGAGGCCACTGCTAATCCTCTCTCTGGGAAGACTTCAGACAAAACCCTTCAGCCTAAGCAGTAAAGGGAACAATGGACAGGTGGTGCCACGGGAGGGGTGGGTAAAATCTGACCCTTTCCCGTGGCAAAGGAGAGCAGAAACTGGGGTCAAAATCTGTGCTAATACAGGCTTGATCTGCAGCCTGGACACAGCTTCCCCGGAGAGAGAGCTGGGTTAGTCCAGATGTGCCTGGCTTTGGATGTTAGGAAAAAATCACAGTCGAGGCTTATGATTTTTCCCATCTGTGAAACTCTTGCTTTGTTCTTTGCAAAGGAACCCTGAGGTCTGACCGATATGTGTAAGGGAAACAGGAGGGCAGCAGCTTCACAGAGCAAATGAGGTAATTAATGTGCAGTGAGGGTAGGCATGAGGTCAGGGGTTCCATTCCAGATCTGAGGCTGCTGAGGGGCAGATCTTTCCGGAAAGGTTAAACCCACAGCCTTTGAAAAAGGCCTTCACAGTGTTGGGATGATAACGGAGTTCACTGCTTTTCATTTTCCAGTCCCTTTCCTAATTTGTGAACTCCTTTCAGTCCATCTACAGGCTGAAGAAGGTGTGTTGGTCGGACGTGGAGGACAGGACCCCGCTGCTGACACCAGAGGAGGTGGTGGACAGGATATTTCAGCTGGTGGATGAGAACGGGGATGGTGAGTGATGGATGGCACAGGCTGCATTCCTGCCTGAGGAGAGCTCACCTGTGCTGGGCTGGCTGCCTCTGGTCGTGGCTGCCCAGAGATCACTCGGCTCTGTTGTGTTACTCACGATGGACACGCTGGGTTTGGTTCTGCTCTGTTCCACCGCCCAAAGTGACTTGGTGGAGCGGGGTGAAATCTTTTCCATCGTTACTTTAATGTAAAATCCCAAGGAGTCCCTGCTCTGTCTGGATTTCGATGTCACTCAGATCCATCCTCTGACAGCCTCCAGCAGCCAGAGGGCGGGTCCCAGTCCCAGCACAAAGAGCTGAGTAAAGACACTGGTTCCAGTCAAACTGGGGCTTGCAGGACCTGACTGGCACCGCTCCTGGAGGAGCCTGGGTGAGCCCCTGCAGCATCTGGAGTCTCCTGTTGGATGGGGCAGGTGGGAATGCGCTGGGTCACAGCCCCTGGCTTGTCTTTAGCTGCCTGGCCTGGCCTGGCAGAGGTGGGGAAATTAAGATCGTGTCTGATTAGCATTTTATCTGACACATGGATGGAATTGCTTCCTGCCTCCTCCTTCTCCCTTATCTCTGTTTTCTGACTGCCCATCTCTCTCGTGTCCCCCTCCTCACCCACAGGGCAGCTGTCTCTCGATGAGTTCATTGATGGAGCCAGGAAGGACAAGTGGGTGATGAAGATGTTGCAAATGGATGTGAACCCTGGGGGATGGATCACTGAGCAGAGGAGGAAGAGTGCTTTGTTCTGAGAAAATTCGGGTTTGACACAGCTGAAAACGTGATGCTGACTCCCAAGTGCGACCCTTCCTCTAGCCTGGTAGTGACTTTCCTTTTTAATTCGATCTCAGCATCCAGATGAAATCCTGAGCGGTTTAAGGAGCCGTATCTCGATGTAAAGCCCACGTGCTGAGCACTGCTGGTACCCAGGGACTATTTCTGGCCCATGAATAAGTGTTTCTGTGTACACAATACCGTGTTTGCCAGCTCTGGTTTTTGGTTACACCCCAAGGAACAAACTTTTTGTGGCTTCCTGCAGCAGATCCTGAGCAGGGTTTGGGGCTGGTGACGGACGGGGCCGGGAGGTGAGGGATGGAGCCAGTGGTGCTGTCTCCAGTGCAGACTGGTGCTGGCATCGCTCACTCCTGCAGAGTTACAAGAGCCCACACCAACACAGCTGCTCCGGCAGGTGTTGGACGTTCAGGGTGTCTCTGTGAGTGCTTTGTAGCCTTTGCTGCTGCTCGTGTCAGATTCCTGAAGACCAACACACAGCTACCAAAAATGAGAACTGGGTCAGAGCAGCAGCCAGGACAACACACAGAGCTGAGGGAAACAGCGTGAGGGCTGGGCAGGAGGAGCAGTAACTCCTTCCCCTCCCTCCTGGGGACCGGGGTCTGCTCCTTCTGCCTGCTCAGAGGCCTGAGGGGCTGCCAGATGCTGATGGCGAACACTGACGTGTCACAGCCCCGTTCAGAGGACAGGACGGCACAGGTGTGACTCGGCTCCTTTTGAGCCCCTGGTTCTTGTGGACTCATCGCTCTGGAAAGGCTTTTCCTGCTCTGGGAACAGTGGATGAGCTCAAGGAGCTCCAGGATTTTCACTGCAGTGGGAAAAGTTTAGTATGGAAGCAGAGATGAGGGAAGGGCAGGGTTTTGCTTGGCAGTGTCTCTGCACTGAGAGGACTCGTGCTGCTCCACTGGCAGGACCACGGAATCATAAATCATGCATGGTTTGGGTTGGAAGGAACCTTAAAACTCCTCCAGTTCCAACCTTCCAACAATGAGCAGGGATGCCACATCAGGTTGCTCCAAGCCCTGTCCAAACTGGCCTTGAAAAGAATGGAAAAAGTGACAAAAATTCCAGTACAGTGGTTTTACACTGGACTTAATTTAGCCCCAGACTACAGATACAAAATTTGCACAGGTTGCAGGCTGAGCTCTGCTGTTCTAGCCCATGTTTCTACATAGATGTATGTGGAAAATGAATTTGGGTTGAATCAGTATTCTGGTTCAACTTTATTGGATGTGTTGGTTCATTTACAAGAAAAAAACTCCCCAGGAAAAGAACATGAGTTTGACTGTTTTGTTTTAATTTTCCCATGGGATCAGTGGGCCAGGTCATACCAATGAAAAGATTTACAACCCCTTTTTTGTGGCCTTTAATTAGGACTGTGGGAACTCTCATTAGTCGATTAGTTTTCTGGTTTGTGGTCTTGTCAGTTTACCCAGCATTTAAATTCCATGAGGAAGTGTTCAGGATAAGACACAATCAGTGCTAGAGTTCAGATCATGCTCATTTCCACTTTGAAATAGCCTTTCTATGAGTTCTCTGTAAATACAGACCAGTTTGTGGTGTGCTGACTTATCAGAGCTGATTAGACTCATGCTTTATGCTGCTCTGAGGCAGTCGGTCAAAGCTCTCTCTAGTCAATAATTTATCATCCAAAGATCTGAAAGAAAAATCTGAGTTCTGACTTGAGAGCCTGGATGAAAACATTCACTTTTATTGATTTTCCAGCTTGTGAAAAAATGTTTTCATTGGAGGACACAAATCTCTAATTCCTTACATTTCAGCATCTCAACCAAGGTAACACACTCTGCTTCTTGCACAGTTTTAGAGATGCTCTTTAGTTCCTAGAGCTGCATTTTGTTGGTTTACTGAAATGCTCCAAATTCTCCAATTCTGCTCACCTGGTCAGCCCAGGCTCTGCAGGGGCTGTCTGGGGACCCCAAGGCCAGCAGCCCTCCCCTGGTGAGCACTTGTACAGATGTCGGTAGAAATTTTGTAAAACAGGAGTTGAATAAAGAAATATTTATTAAAACCCTTTGCTTTGTAGTATTTATTTGTTAATTAGGTGAAGATCTGTGTAAGCACCTGAGTATCTGACTGAAACTGTAGGCTCTGAGTCTGATATATTGAATTTAGGGGAGGAGCTGCCGGAACAGCTGGGTAGGACAGAGATAAGGCAGAGATGACGATGCTGTTGCAGAGGCTGAGTAAGGAAGGAGCCTCTTCCGTTTAACTTCCGTGTGATGACAGCAAAAACCATGAGAGTATAATTTAAAAAATAACGTTTCTCAGTGGAACTTGAAATAGGTGCTTAAAATAAAGTGAGCTGACTGCTGCAACCAGACGCCCCTGTTTTAACCCTTCCAGGACTGAAACAGGGCCCTTGAGGCCTCGGGAGCTGGATGAGTCCATGTCCTGTGGCCCGGGCAGATGTGGGATGGAGGTGCAGGGGACGTGTTTGTGTCAGAGCTGGCATAACCCAATGGAAAATTGTTCCTCTTATCAACTGTGTAATCTTTCGTCAAGAAATCAAAGGTACTTTGGCCTTAGCGCTATTTTTAAATCGCTGGGTATAAACACCCTGATGTCCTCCCAAACTCCATTCAACATTCACATCAGGCACTGGTGTCAGGCATTTTGCATAATCCGTTTTCCAGACTTAGGCCCAGCTCAAATTGGATTTGACTGATTGGATTTCTTTCTGCTCTAAACTGGGAAACAGGAGGGCTTGGAAAAGGCAAATGCCGTGTGACTTTTTCAGGCCACCATCTGCTGCCCGGTTTGATGCCCCTGCAGCTGGGCAGGGCTGAAGGTGGAATGATCAGGTTGGAAAGCTGGAGCTGAGGCTGTTGTTGAAGGGAAGGGGAGCAGGAGCCAAGGAGGCATCACATCCTAAAATCCTCTGGGAGATGCGTCCCTGGAGAAGGCGCTGAGCAGCAGGAACGAAGGGCTGAGGAGGGAGGAGGATCCTTGCACCCAGCTCTGTGCTCAGCCGTGCTCGGTGTGCAGCTGAGGTTTGGGCAGGGGCGGCTCCCGCGGGGCTCGGGGCTGCCGGGGGTAGGGTTTGTGTCCCGAAGCACCCGTGGGCAGGTTCCCTCTGAAAACGTCCTGTGGAAAGCAGGAGTGACCTCCTCAGCCCCGTGCTGGTCACTGCAGGGACTGGCTGTGGTCTCAGTGGTTTTCTTACAGCGCCTCTGCTCAGCTCTGCCGTGGCAAAATTCCTTTCCTTCCTTTCCTCTCTTTCCTTCTCTTCCTCCCTTCCCTCCTTTATTTTCCATCCTTTCTTTCCTTTCTGCCTTCATGCCTGCCTTTCCTTCCTTTCTTTCCCTTTCTTTCTTTCCTTACTGTCCTTCCTTCTCCTTCCCTTTCTCTCCTGTCTCTTCTTTCTTTTCTTCAAAGTGCACCTCAGAAGTTTAGAAAGTGTCTCAAGGACATCACCCTTAAAGATCCTGCATTTAGGGGATGCTCCGGGATCTGAGGAGTGCTGTGGGAACGCCGGAGCTGCGGCAGAGCAACCAAAACCTGCGGAAAAGGGGCTTGGGAAGCGCCTGGCCGAGAGTCGGGTCCGTGGCACTTCTCTGCCCCTCGGGTCCCCCGGGGATGCACCCGGGGATGCACACGGGGATGTTTTTGCCGCCGCCCGTTCGTGGGATCCCCCCGGGGCTGGGGTCGGTGGGGCCGATCCCGGCGCGTCCCCGCTGTTCCCGGCGGGGCCGGCAGAGAGCGCTGCGGGACGGGCGGACACGGCGGGAGCGCGGGGGGAACAGAGGGGTCCCAAAAACCGGGATGGGGACAGGGGTGGGACAGGGATGGGACACGGATGGGACAGGGATGGGGACAGGGATGGGGACAGGGATGGGGAAACGGATGGGGCAGGGATGGGGCAGGGATGGGGACAGGGGCGACAGGACAGCGGGGATTGGGATGGGATATCAGCAAGAATCACCCATCAGGGGATCAGGCTGAGGGCAGCTCCCAAAAATTCCCCCCCATACTCAGCAGAGCCTGTGCTGCCTCCCACACCTCCCACACTCCCGGGGTGTTGGCAGAGGGGCGAGAACGTGCCCGGGGCACCTCAGCAGCCACCACGATTTTGAAATAAATTAATTATGCATGAGTTAAGGCCGAGAGACTCATAGTATTAGTTTTTAATTATTTCATATGTGCTCTCTTAGAGGCTGAAAAAACATCCTTTGGAGAGAGACGCTGAGGTTTGAAAGGTGCTTTTGGCCTGAGGGCAGTTCTGAGACAGCCCTTTTAGAACAACTTTGGCTTTATAAATACAAATCTGGCTGGTCAAAGCTGCTTCTTGCTGCTCCCAGGGTGCAGAGGAGAGGCATCTCTGCCCAGGGAGGGTGCTCAGAAAGCCCACGCTGAGCTCAGCTCCCTCCTCGTGCTGGCGCAAAGCCAAAGGGCTCTGAGTTTTGTGCTGGTCATTTGTGGGGGAGTTGGTTTTGCTGCAAGAGGAAGATTTACTCTCTGAGTAAACAGCTCAGCCCACCTCTAATGAGCGGGTGCAGCTCCTCCCTCTTGCACTGCCCTGAGTGGACAAATTGGCCCATCAAGGGCTCCTGTCCAGGGTGGTTCGCGAGCCTGAGAACAGCCCCAGAGCAGCTGTTTCTGTACTTGTGTGAGCCGCTTAATCTGTCCTGCTGGAAACAGAAGGATTGATTGGAACAGAGAAGCAGCACGACCTGAAATAATATTGTAAAACATCTTTATTGCTTCACTTTAGGACTGGAAGTACAAAAGCTTCCAGGTAAAAATGAAAAAGACACACAGGAAAAATGCTCAGAAAGCTGCTTGTGAATTGCAAACGCCCAGTGCTAAATAACAAAACTCTCAGCTGGGCAAGAAATCCTTCCTGGTGCCCTGTGTTGCCGCACCGCGCCTGGGACTGCTCCCGTCGGGTGAGGAGCCTCCCCTGCAGGAGCAGCCCCGGCTCGGGGATGGGCTGGGGCGCGGCTCCGCTCCCGCGGCCGCCCTCGTGCGTCGGGGTCCGGTCCCGGGCAGCCCCGAGCGAGGCCGCTCTGCCCCGGGGCTCCGGGAAGGGGTGGCCGGGTCCGGACCCCGTGGGGGACTGCCCGTGATCCCACCCCGGAGGCGCTCAGAGCTGAGCCTCACCCCTCGCTAGCGGCTCCCCCTTCCAAAACCCGTGTAGACACGGGACCCAAAACCTGCTGGTGCCCGTCACGCAGGGGGTGAAACACGCAGGAACAGTCCCACAGCGCTCCTCCCTCTCGGGTTACTGCACTGCTGATTCTGCCTACCTGGAAGCACTTCCTTCCTTCCTTCCTTCCTTCCTTCCTTCCTTCCTTCCTTCCTTCCTTCCTTCTTTCCAGATGCTTCAGGGAGAAACATTCCCGTGCAGTTCAGGGGGTTGTTTGAAAAAGGCACCATTTGATGTTTTTAATGCTTTTGAACAAAGAAAAGCCACTGCGTTCACCCCTCCCCTTTTTCTAGCTCATAAATGCTTTAACTCACATTATCACTAATCACTGCTGACCAAATAACAACGAAGGAAGGAGTGACCCAAACCAGTGATCGCTCGCTCTGGAAACACGAATGGAAGGAGAAGGTTTAGATCTGCTTTTCCAGGACCCCCCTTACCAGGGCCAAGTCCTGGGCAGCCCCGGGGTGTTGGCCATGGCCTCGGTGGGAATTCTGGGGTGCTCTCGGTGGGCTCTTGACCTGCGCAGCCTCGTGCTGCTCCCCTGCCCGGGGAGCCCCGGCTGTTCCCCCTCTGAGCTCAGCAGCAGCGTCCAGAGGCCCAGAGGCCATCCCGGATCCGTGTGGGACGAGCCCAGCTCTGCACCCCCTCCTTGCAGAGGCCTCTCCTCTCGCTGCCTGGGCAGATCCCGGTCCCAGTGTCTGTCAGTGGGAGCTCCCAGCTCCACAGCCCGATCCGAGCTGACAGTGCCGGGGGGGAGGCGAAGGGAAAGCGTCCCGGGAGCTACTGGGCAGCCTGGGCATCCTGCTCCGCCTCGTGCGGGTTCTTGCCGTCGTTCTGGATCATCCGCACGATGTGTGTCAGGTCCAGGCTGCGCGTGAGGATGTCCAGCAGCATCTCATCCTTCTGCACGCCCTCCATGAACTCCTCCAGGGACAGCTCGCCTGCAGAGCACGGCCACAAAAGCTCTGTCAAACCCCGCGGCCTCGCTCCTCCCTGCGCCGCCCTCGCAGCCACCCCCAGGATGGGTTCAGACCCCAAAACTGGGGTCTCAGCACTGTGTATTGTACCCCAAAGGCCACCACAGATCCCCGCCCAGGAGGGGCAGTGTCCCCTCAGGCAGCCCAGAGGAGACGGGGAGCTCAACCCTCACAGGGACCCCTCTCTGCCAGTTCTCCCTGTCCTGGTGTTTTGGGACATCCAGGAGCAGGAATTGCTCTGGCAGCCTGGAGTGCGGGTAAGGGGGAAGGCAGGAGCAGTGGCACTGCCCAGGGAATGTCCTCACCATCTCCATTTATATCGATTTTGTTGAACACCATGTCTGTGAACTCCTCCGCCGTCATCTTCTCGTTGCAGCGGTTGATGGATCGAATGGCCTGGAGGGAACGAGGGCCACAGGGAGTTACTGAGTGCTCTGCAGCTTTGTGCGTCCCTCAGAACAAGTGGCCAAATGACCAGACATGAAAGGCCAACCTCTTTTTCAGGGCTAAAACTTGTTTTCAGGCAGTTAGGCTTTGAAAGGAATAAGTCCTGCCTAAAAAGCTGGAGATTAAAATCCCCTAAAAAGGCAATCAATGCTTTACAAGATTCAGTGGGCATGCTGGCATGAGCCGGGAGCCGTTCACCTCTGAAAACTCTTAGATGAAATTCAAGTGCTTATCTCAGCCCCAGTCTCAGTGAACAGCGTTCAACAGCCTGCCAGGAGAGGACAAGGGGCTGCTGGGTGTCCGAGGGGTGCGGGCGGCAGGTCCAGCCCGGGAGGCGCCCACTGGGAGCGCTGGCAGAGGACGGGCAGCAGGTTTGGGCACTGTCTCCTAATCTACCACGGAATTCACTGGCTTGGAAGTTCCTGTCACAGCCTCCCCGTCTCCCTGCACCCAGTGCCCATCTGCGGCAGGAACGGAAAAGCTGAGCCCACTCACTTTGATGATGTTCAGCAGCTCAGCCCGGTCGATGCAGCCGTTCCCATCCACATCATAGAGCTTGAAATACCACCTCAGCTTCTGATCCACCTTCCCCTTCAGCACCAGGCTCAGAGCTGCCACATACTCCATAAAATCTATGTAGCCATCCTAAAAGCAGAAGGTTAGAAGCTAAGGTGAGATTAAAAGCAGAGAGTCAGGCAGTAAGTGATTTTCCTGGTCACTTTCAGAAGTCTGCTCTGGAACTGGTCCCTCCACCCTGAGACCAGGGGCTCGTGGAACGCAGTGGTTAAAACCAAGGTTCCACCTTAATCTGTGCAGAGATGTTGTAGAATCATAGAATTACAGGATCATTAAGGCTGGGAAAGGCCTCCAAGATCATCAAGTCTGCCTTGGACTGTTACACGTTGGGAAGGCACGGAGCGGGTGGCTGGACCTGGACTGGGGACTGAGAGCTGGCCTGTGCTCAGGGAATTAACACGTGCCAGGCGTTAATTACCAGCCCAAAGCAGTGGCAATTCAGAGGTTAGAGAGGTTTATGCAGATGAACCCTGCTACATTGCCCAACCTCATCCTGCCTGCACACACCCGCAGCTCCTTTCTCCTGCAAGGGGTCTCATTTCCAGGAGAGGAGTAAAATCAGGAGTCACCCCAGCACGCTGCTGACATCTCGGGCTGGGAAGGTGTTTCTCTGTCCCTGTGCCATCTCTGCACCTGCTGCACATTTGGTCACATCCAAAGCACAAACACTTTTATCTTTGACTTCCCCGCCAGGTGTTTGCCCACCCAGCTCACGCCACGGTGTTTGAGACGTCCGGCTGGACCCAGGGTGGTGGCACCACTGCAAAGCTGCTGGGATGAGCTCACAGGCCACCAAACTGCCCCCAGACACTGCCCATGATGCTCACAGCTTCCAGAAGGTTGTTAAAATGCCTCCTGCCCACCACAGAGCGTTCCCATCGCACTTTGAAGGGAAATGGTTCTTGCTGTGGTTTGTGGCACTTCCCTGGAAGTGCTCGGAAGCCGTGTGGCTGTGGCACTGGGGACACGTTCAGTGGTGAACGCGGCAGAGCTGGGTTAGCAGCTGCATTCAGTGATCTTAGAGGCCCTTTCCAACCTTAATGATCCCATGATTCCCACTACAAACCACGGGCAGAGCATAAGCCCGGGTTTTGTCAGTGAACAAAGCCATGGCCCTGCGGGGCCGGGCCGGTTCCAGAGGAGATCATCTGCTTTATCCCACTGCTGCGGGAGCCAGATTAGGTATAAATAGCTGCTAAGCCCCATTCCCAGCAGGATTTCCTGCGCATCAATTCCCTTTTCAGGAGTGCATTCAAACATGGGGCAGTGAGCACGGTACAGGCCAAGGCACAAACCAAACACCTGAAGGACTTAGGGCCTGATTTGCATTTTTGTCAATGGGATTAATGCCACTAAGCCCTTTGGGTTGCCGTAAAATAAATTCCTCAACTCGCAGGAGGTGCAATTTCAGATCATTTGCAAGTAGAGGAGGATGCTGTTTCCTGTTGGAGACACAGCATCCATCTGCTTCCCTGGCACAGCTCCTGAGCTGGGGGAGCAGCATTCCCAAACACCTGCTCCAGGACTGCCCCGTCCTGGGGTCCGGCACAGCCACAGCCTGGGCTGCAAAGCCTCTCCGCAGGGAGCCCGAGCTCCTTATCCCATGGCACGGAGCACGTGGAATAAAATCAATCCATTCACAGTTTCAGACAGTGCAAGCAGCCCCGATCCGTTCTGCAGACAGTGGCTCGTGCTGGGGACTCGCTGTCCCTGCATGAATGCAGCCCTTGTCCTCACACCACTGGGTCCTTACTGTCACAACATTCAATGTTTAAGGATTAAAGGGCACTTCATCTTAAAGGGATCAAAGACTGCCAGATAAAACCCCACTGTTTTAAAAAGAAAATATCAGTTCTGGGAGAAGCCTCTGTGTTCTCGCAGAGCAGGCAGTGGGTGAAGTTTTTGCTGGCATTTTTTACGTTCCAGAACGGATTCTACAATTTATGAGGCCACAGTAAATCAGGCTGTACATACGCAGAACAGTTTCTCTCTCACACCCACCCAGCCCCAGCACACGGGGTCCCAGGGCGCAGAGCGCGGCCGATCCCTGCACAGCCGAGTGGGAAGGACAATATTTACCTTATTAAAGTCAAACGTCTCAAACATTTGCTCAACGTATTTGTTCGCTGCCGGACTCAGGTTTTTCAAGCCAAAAAACTGTTTGAACTCATAGAGGGTGAGCTGGCCAGAAGGACACTCCGTCATGAACTTCTTGTACCACTGGTGGCACTCGGTGGTGCTCAGCTCCTCCACGGTTTTCCCGTCCATGTTCCCCATCTCCACACCAAGTGCTGGTCCCTTTGCAGCCAAAAATGGACAGTTTGTGAAATTCAGGAAAAAAAAAATCTCACAATTCTGCTTCTTGCCTTCAAAGTCCAGACACCCCCAGCAGTGCAGGGGTCAGATCATCAGGAAAACCCGAAGTGCCTGGCGCTGTACGGATTCCGTGGTGGTGGTGGACACAGGAGACTCGTCTTCCCAGGAAAAGCCAAGAGCACAAAACCCTCTTTGGCCAGGAAGGTGACATTTAAGTACCCAGCAAATCCCTCCCCAGCCAATGAGGCTCGGGGGGGTGGTGGACTCCTGCCAGGCATTAAGAGTTCAGGGTTAAAATAGAGAAGAGGTAAAATGGGGAAGTCTTGCAGATTACAGGCCCAGCAGGAGATTAGGAGGGTGGAATTTTCTCTGTGATGAGCTAATCTCTTAATCCACTTCATTTACTGTTTTGGGGGGGCTGGTGTCACATGAGCAACAACTTTTACACCAAAACCAGAGAAGGAAAAACAGAGAAAACCACACTGAATCATCTGTGCTGTTAGTGCTTTCTGCCTTCCCTTCACCTCACTCTGCCAGAAGATTCCAGAGGGGCTCTAGAGCCTGGAATTCAGGGAGGGGGAAGTGCTGCTTCAATCCTGGAAGAGATTCACCAAGAGGGTAAATTTGGTGGGAGGAGACAAATATAGAAACATAATTGCTTTGAGTGGTAAAGGTTTAAGTGCCTTAATTGCAGACAGCAGGAACGGGAAGGGCCCTCTCCCCCCGGCTGCAGGGTCCAGTCTTGGTCCTGCTAATTGAGTGGTTTTTCCTCAAAATAGTCCCACACTCTGCTCGTCCCAGGAGTGCGTCCTGGCTGCTGTTACAAACTCAGCTCACACCAGTGGAGTTAAATGCAGCTTCAGTTTTCACTGATGGTGGGTTACCATGAAAAATTCTCCATGTAAGTACAACCGAATCCAGTGTTGTTTTCATTTTGACACACAGCATCCTGAGAAGGACTCAGGCATAAAATATCCTCAGAAAGCAACACGGGCCAGATCCTGGGCTAGAAAGGAATGGATGTGACTCCTGGGTCTCTCCCACAGAGGGTTTATCCATAACTCACAGTTTATATCTAACAGCTGTAGTTACCTAACAAGTAAAAGAGCCCGGTATCGCTTCTGCACCAAAGTAAATTAGGAATAACTCTACTAAAAAAGGCAGCATTACACAATCGTAAAACACTTATGGAAAAGGAATTAAGCTGCGGGACACTAATTGGATGTGCTAATTCTGTGCTCGCTGCCGGCTCCCTGTTGTGCAAGGTGAACCTTCAGCGATGCCCTGAGCTCCAGCCCAGCCTGTGCCGGCCAGAGGAGCTGGGCTGGGTGGCCACTCACTCCGTGTGCCCTGTGCTGTGACACCCAGTGCAGTGGGCAGTAAACGGCAGGACAAGTTGGACAAGGTTTTTGGAGCAAAATCCACAGTGCGTATTTTTCTGGGGAGCAGTGGCACAGCCTCCCCAGCCGTCCCTCGGCCCAGCGCTCGCCGCTGGCCGTAGCTCGCACGCTGACGGGGCACTGAAGTCACGCCAGCTGCTGTTTCAGTGCTTCATTGCCTGGGCTGTGCTGCTCTCAGCTATGGTTTTCTGCCATGCATGGATCTCCACTTCGAGATGTTTGCGTTCTCCACGTCGATCTTCCTCCGGCCATGGTCGGTGCCCTCCTGGAAGCGGGCCCCGCAGAACGGCTTCTGCGTGGTGCAGAAGGGGGCCAGGGAGTTGGAGTACTCCGGGCGGTAGAAGACGAAGTCGAAGGAGCTGAGGGGACGGCCCCCAGTGTGGGCAACAAACGGGGCGAAGCGGGAGCCCAGAGGAGGAGCTGGAGGCGGCCGGTTCCTCGGCATGGGAGGTGTGTTGGTGATCTCTGGCATTGCTTTGGCCTTCTCCATTCCCTTGGGTCTCGTGTGGTCTTTGCCAGAGGCTTCTGGTGTTTTAGCCACCTGTGGAGCAAAAGATCCAGAAAAACGTGTGGCAATTGCCCCCAGCCGTCACCATCCCCACCAGGAGAGCCTGGGAAGCTCCTGTGAGGGCAGTCGGGGCAGCCTAAGTGCTGAGGAGTCAGGGGCTTACACATCCTTAGCCAAAAATCTGAGGTGGTGCTGCTTAAAGACAAAGGGAGTTTAAACTCAACTGATGTTCTGGAAATAGGGAAGTGACTTTACACAAGTGCTGAGAAACACAAATGATGAGACACAAAGGCCTTGCTTGTCTCTTGACTCTCAGTTACAGCTGTGATGAATGCCAGCAGCACACGCTCCTGGTGAAGCTGTCACCAAAGCACAGCCGTGGCAAACCTGCCTTGAAAATGCTTCAACGCAATCTGACCCAAGAGGACGTAGCAGTGATGGCAGAGCCTGACACTGTCCGTCGGAGCATCAGCTCGGCAGCTCTGGGTGCCTCTGCAGGGACCCCACACCACCCCGAGCCTCCTCCTGCTCTGGGAATTGCTCTCAGTGAATCTCCAAGTGGGTTTCCCCCCAGAAATGTGACACACACAAGGACCGGGGAAAGAGCCCGTTCGGCCTGAGCATTCGCAAGAACCCTTTGCAGAGGAGGGGGGTGGACATGAGCCCCCAGACACACGCGGGGTGACCTGTGACCCACGGCTGCCGCAGGGCTGTGCCTGACTGCGGAGATATTTCTGCTGCTGTTACCTAAGCATGACTCAGTTATCTCGTTTTCACTGACAGCACCTCTGTGCGAATGGAAACTGGCTCTTCCCTCAGCAATTAGCCACTCTACTCCTGGCTGTCCTAAATAAACGCTTTGCTGTTTGCTTATTTTTAACCTTGTAAAGAGGTTTCCTGCTTTCCGTGACGTACTTGGTGTTATTTCTGTTCCCTGGCTCCTAAACCTATTAGGAGGGGAATGCCCACAAATTGTTTAGAAATCTCCTTAAAGCCTTTGAGGGGAATCACCAGATCCCTCTTTTTGTCACTCATTTCCCCAGGGCAGATGCCAAATGCCTGGAAGGCTGGACCTCAGCACACAGGGGTTATTTCAGCAGCTGCTGCTGCAAGGAAACCTCAGTCCATTTTTCCCCAGGAGGTAAAATAATGGGATTTTGACTCGTGAAAGGCAGATTTTATACCACCACAGCCGTTTCAGTGAGGTCTGTGCACCCCTGCTCTGGACTTAGATTGTTCAGAAACTGCTGTTTTCACACACGTGTGCGCTGGTAGCTTCCGGCCATTCTCACTTTGGAAGAGACAAGTACACACACGACTGTGCTGATGCCTCTGCACCCACCCAGCAGGAGCACTAAAGTCATTAATCCCCTGTATTTGGGGTGTGGAGGGGAGGCCGGAGCTAATTGCTAAGTCATGTAGATGCCTTCAAGATGAGCGAGCCTGGCTGGGCGCTGGAGCCCTGACGGGCATTCCAGTGACGGGCAGGGACCGAGCTGGGGCGCACTGAGCTTTGGGCTCTGCTCCTGCCATGGGGCTTGGCTGCCCCCGGTTCCTGCTGGTCCTCTGGGGCACCTGAAGGTTTGCAGGAACATCCTCCCTGCCTGGGTGAACGCACCTGCTTGCGTGATCCCTGCCGTGGAGGGGAAGCACCAGCTTAAGGTCCCGGTGCTATTTATGGCTCCGTGCCTGAATGAAGAGTCCCACGTAATCCTAGTGCACCCATCCCTACGCAGAGAGATCCCTAATCCCTCCCAAAGTGTCTGATGTCTGTCAAAGCAAATCCCACAGGTGGGTCACGGGGAGAGGCTGGTTCACCGATCGGGGAAGCAGGAAGGGTTCCGTGGTGCTCCCGGGGCAGGAGTTCCCTGGGCAGCTGCCGGAGCCCGGCCACCAGCGCTGCCCATCCTCTCCCTGCTCAGGGACTGTCCCCATGCCGGCAGCTCCTCGCCTGTGCCCCTGGAGCCATCCCAGGAGCCATCCCAGGACTACCACGTGTGGTTTGCTCTGAGCTCTCGGCACCACGGGGGCAAAGCCGGCTGACGGCAGCAGCGGGATTTGCGCAGCAGGGATGGGATGAAGCATCACGCTGACATCACTGGGACTTTGTCGTGCTGGTCACTCTCAGGGCAAGGATCTTCAGCCCACGGGAGGGGGACCTGGTGAGACATGTCCCTCCTGCCAAGCTGTGAGCCTGGGACACCCACCTGTGAGGTTTTCTTGGCGATGGAGGCCCTGGAGTGTGGGTCTGCCGGGGGTGGAGGCAGGAGGCAGCACTGCCAGTGTGGGCAGGGCTGGTTGTCAGGGCCATCGGGGTCACTATGACCACAGGGGCCATTGTGACCACGGGGGTGTCACAGGGTGCTGGGTGTCACGGGGGTGGCTGGGCTGAGGGGGCAGAGGGTGCAGAGGAGCGCAAGGGCTCAGCCATGGGGACCAGGATTTACCCTCCCCTGGGACCCACCACTGCTGCCCGGAGCACGGCCGGGCTCTGCAGGACGCTCTGCTGGCCCTGCCAACCCCAGCTGCAGCATGGGCCCCCTGTCCCCACTGGCACGAGCTGGTTCCCTGTCTGTGGGAGTCGTTTGCTGCTCTGCAGCCACACCTGAGGGTTTCTCTTCCCTCCTCCAGGTCCGGCCGGAGCTGCCCTCACTGCACAAGCCCTTCTCACACCTGCGAGTGCAGCAGGAACGCTCCACATCTGAGGGTGCAGCTCCTCACCCTGATGCAAAAGCAGATTGTTCTGGGGTGTTTACCCGTACTGGGATCAAAGGCAGCCTCACACTGCGGTGTGTTACATCACAGCAGTGCTCACATGGCGATTTCTATGCCATAAAATCTGCTGGAGATCTTCCAAGTGCTTTCCTGAGCTTTGTGCCCAGCCCAGCCCACCAGTCCCTTTAGCTGTGTGGCCTCAGTCACTCGGGATTGACAGTTGTCCTTCCTTAAAAATACAGCCAAGCCACCAAACCTGGCAGCTTTCCTGTTTCTCTGGAGTTTGCACTTCACAGAAGTCACCGTGCCCAGCAGCACACCCAGCCTGCTTCTCGTGCTGCTCCTGAGCTTTTTCTGCCCTTCTGAGGGGAGGTCTGTGCTTTGCTGGGAGGTGGAAGGTAAAGAACAAACATCTTTCATCTGGAACAAACACATGGGAGTGTGCACAGCAGCCCTGGCAGGATTGTTTAGCAGCTGGTGTTCAGTGGGATAATAAACTCACCTCAAAATCCCTTCATGTTGTGAGGGTGATGTTTTCCTGCGCTCACCACCCAGGGTGAGGCAGGAGCATCGCTGGTGGGGTGGCAGGGGCAGGGCTGTGGCACCCCCAGCCCCGGGGCTCAGGAACTCCTCGGAGCAGTGTCAGGGAGCTGAATCACCCCTTCTGCTCCCGCAGAGCAGCGCTGCAGCCCCGCAGCCCCTTTGAAGTCTCCTTGCTGTGGTGAGATTTTGTGGGACACCTTTGTGCACGAGCCCAGGCTCTCTCATTCCACGGGATTTTATTGGCTTCACTTCTTAAAATAGTTCCTCTTCTCCTTCCCTTTTCCATGACTGTCTCTCTGTGTCCTGTTGCATTTGTTCACTCAAGGGCTGTGGATATCAGCGAGCACTTTTGTCTTGCCTGTCTCGTGGAGATACTGCGTCCTTTGTCCTTCTGGCAGGGAGTGGGTCCTTCATCCCACCTGATTTCTGCTTTCGAGAGGTGCCGGGGAATTTTCTTTACATGCCACAGGTTGGACTCGGTGATCTGAGAGGTCTTTTCCAACCGAACTGATCCTGTGATCCTGTGGTCCTGTGACCCTGCCTGAAGCTCAGCAGGATGGTTTCCCACGCGGAGCTGGCTGCAGCTCTGCTGTTTCCCAGTTTCCATCCCATCACCGCTCTTCCCCGCAGGCAGGACAATCCCTTCTCCTGCCACCCCGCTAAAGCCGGTCCCTGCTGAGTGCCAGGGCGGGTGTCAGTCTGCAGCGGCGTTTCCGTCTCACAAACAGCACTTAAGATAACTGTCAGGAGAGTCCCACTAATTGCAGGCGTCGTGCAGGGCACAAAGCCATCCCCGGGAGCGGATGCGGGAGCCGGGAGCGGGCTGCCCACTCCAGCCGGGGAAAGGCGTCCGACCAGCGGGATGGAGCTGCAGCCCAGGTTAAATCCCCTGGAAAATGCTTTAAATCATTACAGTTCCTCTACCACAACCACGGAGTTGAATTTTAACATTTTAATTCTCCTTGTCCTTCCCCATTTCTCATTCATAATTCACTTTATTTAAGTACTGCCTCACAATCTGTGCCACAATTAGACTTCCCTTTTGGAGTATCATAACAGTGCTCATTTTTCATTCCTCACAGGGGATTTAATGTGTTGCTCTAATTTTTACTTTAAGCCAATAAAAAAAAAGATGCTTTTCACAAGAAAAGCATAATTTCGAAGTGATTAAATAAGTGATATTTATCACTGAAAAAAGAATTCTATATTGTTTTCACTCTCAAAATGTGGTAGAGATAGAAAGAGATATAAAACCTTAACCTGAAGCTGGGAGCTGTGTTTCAGAGTTAATGTTTCGACAGCTCTTTGGGGTTTAAAGTTCTCCAGAATTCCCTGCATTTATTAGTAGCCAGTGTTACTCATTAACTTTCAATTTTTACTTGCATGGCACAAAAAATCGCTAGCAGTGCTAGAAATTTGCTTTTGTACCTGAAACTAGAAATGGTTTGGTGTCAAGTCCCGCTGCCTTTAAGGTTTTGCACCAAAAGCACTCAGACCCTCGGAGCAGCCCGGTCTCACCGGGCGTTTCTGGCCTTGCCGGGGAAGCCGAGGCTCAGCAGAAGGTGAGGACAGAGAACCAAAGGAGAGAGAGGAAGATCAAACCTCTCGAGGGTTCGGGCGGGGGGAACGGCCGGAGCTGCGTCAGGAGGTTTGGGGTGGATGTTAGGGAAGGGTTCCTCACCCAGAGGGTGGCTGGGCACTGGACCAGGCTCTCCGGAGCGCTCGGACAAAGGTCTCAGACGCGGGGTGGGATTTCGGGGTGTCTGCGCGGGGCAGCAGCCGCGCTGCGATGATCCCCGCGGGTCCCCTGCAGCCCGGGTCACCCCGCGACTCTCAAACCCGAACGCTCCCGCTGCGGCCGCCGCGACC
>VZTD01004029.1:1375112-1395926 GCA_013397725.1 Rhagologus leucostigma
CGCCGCTCCCGCAAGTTAAACTTGGCTGAAAGAGGCTGATAAGTGGCTGTGAATCTGTTTTATTGCTTCCCGTCGCGCTTTCCCACGCCATGTTTGATCTGCGCCTTCCCAGGTTTTGGTTATTTACTCATAAACCTGTTTCTCGCAGAGCTGCGAGCGAGGAGGCAGCTGAGGGTTGCATATTCCTCCGGATTTATTTGTGTTTCTTTGTGGTTTTAATTGCAATACGGTGTCCTGGAGGCTCATGTAGGAGGGAGCCAAATTAATAGTAATGGAGCCAGGTAGATAGAAGATAGCAGTTTGTGGATGAAGTTTGGTGGCTGTAAGAGCCCAACAAACTCTTCCAAGATTCAAAAAAATGGAAGTGCTGCCTGCTGAGCTGTGCAGGGTGAAGTACTGTCTGTGAAAGCAACTGCGAGGTGGTTACACCCCAAAGGCCAAGCTGCTGAAACCAAGATAAAATGAAAATGTGACAGGGAGTTTCATGCAACTCTGCAACCTAGAAAGAAAATTGCTGATTTCTAACTGTCGTAAATCTGAGGAGGATTCAAGCTTCTCTCTGATGTGGTTTGGATTAAAAAAAAGAAAAGAAGTTGCTGTGTCTGCTTATTACAAGCCTGATTTCCGTGGCTGCAGTTCGGCAGTGGCAGTACAAAAGCGTTCTGCTGAGGTGTGGGCCAGATTGCAAAGGAAAAGCCAGGAGCCCTGAAATCTGAGCCTGAATAACAACCGTCGGATCACTCCTCAGCATCCTCTTGGCATTTCTGCCCTGAACGAGGCGTGCGGAGGGTGCTGTGACAGTGGCAGCACGGCTGAGGGGCCGCTCAGAGCGCTGTGTGTGGGTCGGTGTGAGGAAGGGTCTGCTCCCAGCTCGGCGGCCCAAGGGCCGGTCCCAAGGGACAGTTGGGCTGTAGCCGGGCCCCCACCCAGCGCGGTCCTGCCCGGGGCAGCCCCGGCCCTGTTTCTGGGGTGTTTCCTGCAGGGCTCCACAGCAGCGCTGCTGCCAGGAGGAGCCCACTGCTCCTGCCGATCCCCACCTTAGTTTCTCATACAAAGTAAACACGGGTTAAGCAATGTGGAATGGGTGTAGGTTTGCATGTCCCTGACTCAGAGATTCCTGAATATAGTGACTGATGCCACCTCCTCCTCCTCCCCCTGGGAGCTGTGGATACCCCAGCTCAAACCTGCTGTGCCTCCTCCAGGTGATGCAACCCCCGGGGAGGAAGAAGTTCCATTACATGCGTGGCAAATTGTTTATTTAATTTCCCATGGCTGAGCAAACGCAAATGTCTCCAGGACAGGCTGAATGTCAAAAAGCGGCCGAAGCAAGGCCAGTCCTCTGAGCCAGCTGCTTCCCACAGCTTCCAAGGGTGCATTTCCTGATCCCTCCTTCCAGGAAACGAAGCTGGCAGAGCTCAGGTCTTGCTGGTGGCGGGCTCCCAGCAGGCAAGTCCTGTTTATCTAGCAAAGAAAACACAACTACAAGCACTTCATTTTACTTTAATTAAAGCATTCAGGGTAGCAATGCTTAGTAATCTAGGATCAAAGTCCTTGTGATCTTTAATCCAGTTTCTCACTGGGTTTACCTAGTGATTTGTTAAATATAAAACTCATCGTTTCAAGTCTCAGAACTACTCTGTCACTGCTCAGGCTCTCTGAGTCCAAACTCTCCTGTTGCCTTGGCTTTAATTCCTGCTCCTTACTCACCGAATGCGGGGTCACCCACAGAATTAATCATCACAGAATCACAGAGTGGTTTGGGTGGAAAGGGACCTTAAAACTCATCTCATTCCACTCCCTGTCATGGGCAGGGACACCTTCCACTAGGTCAGGTTGCTCCAAGTCCCGTCCAACCTGGCCTTGCACACTTCCAGGTAATTTGCTGGCACCTCTGTCCTCCCTGGGACTCCAGCAGCTCCTCCTGTGTGCTCGGGCCCCTCCCAGGCGAGGAAATGGTAAAGTCTTGGTAGGGCCGGGCTGGCTGAAGCACAGGTTGATTGGTGATTTGAAAGCTGAAGAAAATGTCCTTTGTGTAAAGAACTTGTAGCGGGAGAAGTTTGGTGCCAGGGAGAGGAAGCTGCGGGTGCCTGGAAGGGCAGTGATAGCACCGTGGATACTCCTGGGGGTATCCCAGGGTAACCTGGGGGGTCGTGGGTGGGAGAAGGGAACAGCTGACGTGGTTCTGGACTCAGCGGTGCGTTTCAAGGTTGTGTGGAATTCATCTGCCTCCAACCCTTCAGCAGAGGCTGTGCTGCATCACGCCCAGCCCCTGGTGTGGTCAGGTTCTTCATTCCAGGTGTTCATGCAAGTGCTTTCCTTCTCTGGGACGCACACAGAAGCATTTGCCCTCCTCTTTTTTCACTAGGCTTGGTGTAAAGCTGTTTCCTTGGGAGCTTCCTCCTGATTTCTGCCCATCCAAGGAGGGCAGAGACTGGGTGACAACCACAGCCAGAGCCAGGGCGGGGTGTGATGGGGTGGGGACCCTGGCACCGGGTCAGGCAGTGTGGGGAGGGCACAGGATGAGCCCCTGGCCACCAAGGGGGAGCAGGGACACACAGGAGGGAGTGGGACACTGTCTGGGGCTGTGGCAGTGGCCGTGGCTTGCACAGTCTCATCAGGGACTCTGGGGCACGGAGCTCCTCGGGCACAGAGCTGCTTTGGAGAGCGCTGCCTTTGGGTTTGGAAGGCTTGGAAATGCAGCCCAGAGTTTACACAACCCTCACCCTTCTGCTCCTCAGCTTCCCGTACTGGACAGGACCTGTTTCTGTGCCTCATACTTCAGCAGGGGCTCAGCTTTGAGGTCTGTGCTCCCAGACTTTTTAGGGAAAGGGGCAAAAAAAGAAAGCTGTTTACTTCTTGGTGTCTGCATTTTGGGGTGGAAGTTGGTTGGTTCTTCCTTCTTCTTCTCCTCCCTTCCTCACTATCAAAATCTCTTGCTGGGAACTCTCCTGCAGTTTTCTGAAGTTTCCTTCAGTCACAGCCATTTTGTTGCTTCCCCCTCCTTCCCCAAACCCTCAGATTTTCTTTAATGTCTGTCTCCTTGGCTACGAGTTATTTGTGTATCTCCTTCCAGCCAAGGTGGGGTTTACGTGCTTCAGTATTTCTGCTTGTTAATTCATGCTGCTAATCAGACACAAAGAATGTAATTAAATTAATTTTATGAGCTTTATTCACTGTCAGAAATAAACCGGCCCAAGAGGTGTGGTTCAAGGTGAAAGCGCAAGGCTGGGAACCAGGAATTCCTGATGGCTTCTCCTGCTGGTCACACCAGGGCCCTGTGACTTCCTGCCCTGGTGTCTCCCTCCATCCACAGCAGTATTTTGTGGGAAGTCACCTAAAGCAGGCTGGAGTGTGGAAGTGTTGTGAAGCACCTGGAATTACCCCTGGGTTGGATGCCAGTGCTCTGCCCGCAGAGCGCTTGGCAGGGGAGGAAGGGCGGGAGCTGTCCCTCCTCCTGGTCAGCTCTGCTGCTGCCTCCCCCCTCCACTCCAGCTGCTCAGATCAGCCAGGGTTGGATCCTTCTGAGCTGTTCAGTTCCGTCACCGGAGCTCAGGGAACGCTCCCCGTGCTCTGCAGGTGTGTCACAGGGTTGCGAGTGCCCGTCCTGCGCACGTGGGACCTTTCTCTCCTCGTCTTCCACTCGCCTCCAAGACACCCAGGTTTTCCTCAGAATCTGATGGGTTTTGCCCACTCCTGGGAGCTGATGCAGCAAATTCTCCACGGCCCTTTTTAAAATTCCGCGGTGTCCGGTGTTGTTTGCCCCTCTGCCCAAGCCCGGTGCCGCTGTTAACAATCTGCTCTCCCCTCAGGTGATGTGATCGAGGTGTATTACGGTGACAATCGCTTTGGGACAGTGACAGACTCTGGCACAGCAACACTCAAGCCCCGTCCGAGGGTCCGGCCGCTGCTGACATTCCTGCCCCTGGTGAGTGCCCGAGTCACTGCTGGAGTGGAACTGGTGCCCAGAACCAGCCTGGCTGGCTGCTGCTCTCAGCCCCCACCTGAGGGAGAGCAGAAATGAAAAGCAAAACCACTCTGTAATGACGCTGGGTACGAGGGATTAGGAGGTGATCTGAGTTCAGGGCTGGTGTGGGACACAGACGAGGCACTCGGGGAGAGGCGTGAGCACCATCACACTTGCATTTTCAATTAAAAAATAATTGCTGAGCACGGAGATGATAGATCAGGCTTGCACTGCAGTTTATCTCCCCACTGCTGGCAGGATCTGTCCCGGGATCAGGCAGTTGCTGGAGCCAGCAGTGCTGAACCGAGTCCTGCTGCAGCAGAGGAATGAGGAGGGGATGCTGTGGGTGTGCAGGGGATGATTCTTTTCAATCTCTGTATGAAAAAACCATTCCCTGCAGAGCTACCAGTGCTCCAGCAGCAGCCGGGAGCAGGGCCTGGAGCAGCAAGGGCCAACACAGCCAGAGCAGAGGGCCTGGAGGTGGCTTTAACTCCAAAAGCCACGCTTGCTTGTGGCTGGCTTGGAGGGACCCCGTGCAGCACTTTCCAGAGGTTTTATCCCCTGCAGAGCACAGTGAGGCACAGGATTCACAGAATCCCAGGGTGGTCTGGGTTTCCCCCCTTAAAGCTCATCTTGTTCCACCCCCTTCCACTAGAGCAGGGAGCTCAGAGAGGCTCTGGAGATGTCTGCAGCTAAACTGAAGTGATACCTGCGGGCCACGAGGTCAGCAAGACAGTAAAGTGCTGAAATCCTTTGGTCTTGACAAGGAGGTGATCTCTGCTAATGGAAGTGTGTGTGGTAGAGGAATTAACAGCAGGAATGCCCCCGGGACAAATCCTAAGGGCTGTCACCCAAGCCCTGGTGCTCTGCTGCTGCCCGCAGAGGCACAGCTGGCCCTGGGGCCCTTTTTCCCTTGTGAGGGTCCCTCACAAACCCGGGCTTCTCCTCCGACAGTAACAGCTGTAACTGAAGGAATTAGTAGGAAAAGGCAGCATTTTGAAGGATCAGTCTGTGTTGGATGTTTGCGCTGTTTTGATGAGGTTTGATCATGATTTGATCTGGCACAGACTCTTCTGCTGCCACGTACATACCTGCACCGGGTACACACCTGCACGGGGCTGTTCTGCAGCTCCTGCCTTAACCCTTTCCCCCCACCCACGGGGAGCAGCTCCGAGTGAGTCAGGAGGATGCACACGCCCTGCCCCGCAGCTCCTGTGCCTCTGCACCTGGCAGCTCTTCCCACACGGAGCAGCTTCCTTTCCCCCGATCGCCTGGCCATGGGCTGTCCCACACGGAATCGCAGCAGGGACTGCAGGAGAGGGGTCCCCCCACGCCCCCCTGCCCACCTGGCTTCCCCAGCACTGCAGCTGCAGGCAGAGCTTTGGCATCCCGGGGGAATAAATTCCTTCAGCAAACCACTAAACTGCCCTAGCTCAAAAACAAGGGGTTTGGGGGCAGCTCTTCATATTCGGAGAAATCCTTGGCCTCTCCGAGCCCCGGGGTGCTCAGCAGTTGTATTTTGGGGTGGCTTTTGCAACGGGCAGCCTCAAACCTTGGTCATTTAATGGGTGGGAAGAGGGGGCTCCTGAGAGCCCGGGGAGCTGGAGACCATGAGGACAGGCAGGCTGTCTGGGGCTGTCCCTGCACTGGGGACGTCTGACTCTGTTCCAGGGATGAAAAGTGATTCCTGGTGGTTACAGTGAAAGCTTCCCCCCACGGGATCCTCAGCAGGCACAAATCTGATTCAGGTCCCACAAACTGGAAATGCAGGTTCCTGGCGCAGCACCCCGAGCCTGCTCTGAATCAGCTGGAGGTTTTCTGGGCTGGCCACACCCCGAGCAAACACCGGGAACAATCTTCCCAGTCGTCTCCGCAGATTGGCAGCGTGCTGGGGATGCTTTCCATTTTAGAAGCCAGCTCATGACGTGGGGATGGGTGGTTTTTGAGAGATGCTGAGCATTAGCAACTGCCACGGAAGGTTTTGGTGATGAACAGGCTTGCCCAGTTTGAAATGACACGTCCAAAATTACTGCTCCTTTATGAAGTGCAGACTGTGTCCTCCAGCTTTGCATAGCTCTCATCCGGCTGCCAGTCCCTTTCCACCCCTGTCCGAGCAGGTGATGCGTATGCTGCTTGTCATGCGGAGCTCAGACGTCTTCGTGTCCCTGTAACTGGGCAGGTACCCTCAGGGTGCTCTGGAAACCAGCAGCAATGGATTTCCGCAGCAGATGGGAACTGCTGGGGGCTTTTTCTTTGTGATGTTGGTATCTCATTGCTCTGGACAATTTAACTATCAGCTCTTCAAGTGCCTCTCTCGGCCTTTGTCTTCCCTCTGGCTTTCAGATGAAGTGAAGGATCTGCCCTCATGCCTTCGCAGACCTTGGCTTGTCTGGTCCTTTGTGCAACCCCAGGAATATGAATTCCCACTCACGCCCGGCTCATTCCTTCGTGGTTATAGAGGATCTTTGGTCATCTGCAGGGTGATGGATGTAGCAAATGAAATATGTGTATTTTCCTATTATTTTGGCCAAAGCTGGGGCATTCCAGGGCTCTTCCACAGGAGCCCAGGTGCTGCTGTGGAATCAGCTCTGCCCCAGCAGCTCCTGAGCTCCCCAGCCGGGGCAGTGTGTAACCATAATGTGCCTGGATGGGGCTGGATGAACAAATCCAACCTGACCTTTGATCCAGGAGACTTTGGAATCCCGTAGCAATCTGATGTAAAAATGGCGATAATGGCAGTGAAAGGCAAAGGGCAGGGGCTCAATCATTATCCAAGCTTTTGTGTGCAGGAAATGGCTCGGGGAGAGGCGCAGGCTGATGGCAGGATAACATTTCCTTTGTCAAGGGCTGCTAACAGCGCAAACGGCTGCCTGGGGTGAGCAGGAATGCAGCGGGGTGGATGTGGAGCCCGGGCATGGGGCAGCGTGTCCCTGACCACTGCCCGTGTCCCTCGGTGGATGCTCCCTCGGAGCTTTGTGTCTTTCTGACCCCGTGGTGCCCCAGGCTGCCCCCAGGCCCGGGTCCCTCCCGGCGCTGTGCGCGGCAGCCCGGCCGTGTGCTCACCCCGCCGCTGCCCGGCTCAGCAGCACGGTGCGTTCTGCACGTGGGCGCCTGAGCGCGTCCCCGAGGCCCTGCAGCCCCCCGGAGCCGCCCCGGCCGTGAGCCACAGGGCCAGGAGAGGCTTTCTGCTGCGGGCAGAGCCCCGGCAGCGCTCCGGCTGAGTCAGCCCGCCCGAGTGTCTCAGGCTGGGTGGCTGTAATTACCCGGAGTGCCCTGGCTTCAGGCGTCCTCCCAGATGTGTAGGCTGCTAAATCGCTGGTCCTGTACCAGCTAAAGGCGCTGCCGAGTTCTCAGCTCGAATGTGAAGGGAGTAATTGAGAGTGAAACACAAACCGCACAAGGAGCAGTTTTCCCCAGAGTGTTCAGATATGCTGGTGCCAGTTCCCCGAAAAGCTGGAGGTCTGTCTGTGCGTGACTGTGGCAGCGCTTGCTGCAGAAAAATACCCCCGAACCCAGGGGAGCTGCTCAGTTTGCTGGTACAGGGATGGTGGGGAGCCGGTGCTGCTGCTGGCGGGCTGCGGAGCCCCGAGGGGAGACGTGAAATAGCTGAGCCCCTCTCCAGCCCTCGCAGCTGACCGCGGGGGAGTTGTGTGCACGGCCTGTGCAGCCTTGATCACTTCACTCATCCCCTCAAACCCTGCCAACAGCAGCTTCCACGGGGACCTCCACATCACGGAAACAGCCCTGGATCCCATCAGGCTCCAGTTTGTGTGGACGAATTACCAGCTGCTTGTCAGCCCTTCGCTCTGATCCCTGGGTGTAAAACTGACAGCTCTGTTTTCTCAACTCTTGCAGAACGCCCAAGAATCCCATGGGGTGGCTGTGCCAACGCCGTCGGTGCCAGAAGACTTTGAGGAAAAGGCAGCTCTTGGTAAGGGATCTTCTCAGTGGAGTCCTGGCCAGCACGAAGTGCTCACCGTGCCCTCGGGGCAGGAAGTGTGTGTGTACCGGGCTCTGGAGCAGACAGTCTGCTCACATATTTTCATGCTAAAATAGACTCTGCTATTAATTATTTTTTGAAGTCATTGAAAATTAATTAATTCCTAAGGAGTGAGGCAGAGTGGCTGTTAGAGTTCAGGAAGTTTTAGACAAGCCTAGCAAGGGGCTGGCTCCCTGGGAGGGCCGCTGGCACAGGTCAGGCTGGCTCGGCGCTGATGGAGAGGTGCTCACACGGCTGTGCTCTCTCTGCTTTCCAGGCTCTGGCTCCCGGCTCAATGGCAATTATCGGATGTACAGCTCGGTGGGGGACCTGCGCCCGCAGGCCCTCGATGGGGATGACCTGGATGAAGACATCCCGCCACCGCCATCGGTGCCCCCACCACCCCCTCCAGCAGCACCGGCGCCTGTGCCACCCCCTCCGGCCTCGCCGGTCCCTCCACCCCCTGAAATGCTGCCACCGCCGCCGCCACCGCCGCCGCCACCCGAGATGGTGCCACCGCCTCCCGCCGTGGCAGCCCCGCCGCCTCCCACCTCTGCCCTGTCCTCCCCCTGCACTCCGGCTCCTCCAGACTTCATCCCGCCAGCCCCGCCGGGTGCCCAGGACTTCGCACCCTTCGCCCCCGGCATCTCCAAGTGGAAGTCGGAGACGGTGCTGAACACGAGGCAGGCGGATGCCGAGGGGCCGCTCTGCCCTGCCGAGGCCGGGGCGCCCGCAGCCCCCAGCCCCAAGGAGAGCCTGCAGCCCAAACCCGAGCCCCACCTCACCTTCCCCAGGTCGTTCAAGGTGCCGCCGCCGGCCCCGGCGCGCTCCTCGTCCATCCCGGTGCAGGAGGGCCAGCCCGGCCGGCAGGAGCCCGTCCCCAGGCAGCCGCACGCCCGGCCTCCCCTCCCGCCCTGCTTCACCATCAGGCCCGCGGCCAAGGCCTGGCTGGGAGAAGCCGAGCAGAGAAATTCCGGGCTCCGACAGGGCGTTGGGAAGCCGGCTGTACCCCCTCCACTGAGCCCCAAACCAGGCCCAGGGCTCAGCCAAGGGGCAAATGCCACCAGCCGCCGGTCCCCAGTGCTGGGCTCCGAGGGGGAGAAGATTCCCCAGCTGAAAACAGCCGGGAGAGACTCTCCTCCAAAATCTGAACCTCTCACTGCGAACGACCTGGATCTCCCTCCTCCGGACTACCCGACCTGCGAGGATGACTGGAAGGATGCCAGCAACCTGAACAGGCTGCGGGACGAGCTCTCAGCCCTGCTGCGCTCCCCGCGCCGGGAGGAGAGGCCGCTGGAGAAGCCGGGTGCTCCCCAGCCCGCGGACAGCAGTACCGGCCGTGCTGGCAGCCGTGAGCCAGGCAAGGACACGGGGTTATCCAAGGGAGGGGAGAGCGAGAAGAAGGAGGTGCCCAGCAGCCCCCCCAGCACCAGCGGGGGCTCTCCCAGCACGGCGATCACCGCCCCGGAGAGCAACCCTGCCACTCAGCCCCGCAGTGTGATGACGATCAGGAACGAGCTGGAGGAGGCTGTGCTGTCCCTGAAGAAAGAGGGGAAACCTGCCCCAGGGCTCAGCAGCCAGAAGCAGGGTGTGGAGAATGGCATCAGCACCCCACAGGTGAGGAAGAGCCCCCCTGGCACGAGTGACTCGGTGCCAAAACCGATCCCCAGCCCGCTCCCAACCCGCGTGGCTGCTGTGGAGAAGGATGAGACAGATCACGAGGCCCATCCCGCTCCTGCTGCTGGCAAGGCCACAGAGGACGTGAGCCCTGCTCCTGCATCCCTCAACAGCAGCGTGAGCCCGCCAGATCCACCTCAGGGACCAGCAGAGGAGCCCCCTGCTCCCACCCCCACCTCACCCCCTGTGTCCCCTGCACAGAGCCCGGCACCACAGCCCAGCTCGGCCATCTTCCAGTACAAGGTGCACCGGGCCGGGCCCAGCTCGGCCGAGCCGCCGCATGCCCCGGGCTCGGCTGAACCCCCCTGCCCCGGGAGCTCAGCCAGGAGCCCCCCAGACACCTCGGGAGCGGGGCAGGAGGAGGTGCTGATCCACCCTGTGACGGGGGAGCGCGTGGAGCGGGGCTCGCCCATGGCCCTGCTGCTGGCAGCCCGGCAGCGCGCCCAGCGGGGCCGCCAGGGCGGGGACGGGGCGGCCGCGCTGAGGTCGAAGCCACCCCTGAGACTCAGCAGTGCCTCGTCGGACACCACCTCCACCAGCTTCTTCCGCCACGAGTCCAAGCCCTACTCCTTCACCGTGGTGCCTCGGCCGTCTGCGGCCAGTCCAGCAGGGTCCGGCTGGAGCAAACCCCCGTCTTTCTCCAGCTCCTCGGAACAGGGCCGGGACGTGCGGGCAGTGGGCGAGGTGCAGCCCCCCGGGCCCCGGCGAGCCGCGGCCTCCAGCCTGCTCCGGGGCCTGCTGGACTCGGGGCAGCCGAGCCAGCCCAGCCCAGCCCGCCACGGAGTGCCCAGGGAGGAGGAGAACGGGGACACGGTGCTGGACTATGGGATTATCCCCCCACCTCCCGAATTCAGCAACGAGGTGGACGAGGGTCCCCTCCCAAGTCGAGAGGAGAACCGCAAGTGCCCCAGTGTCCCTGACAGCAGCCGGAGCTCGGGCGAGCCGCGCTATTTCAGGTGGTCTGGCTACAGCCGCAGCTACGGGGGCAACCAGGAGCCAGCAGCTCCGCTGCCCTTGGAGAAGAGCTGGAGGAACGGCGACTTCACGCCCCAGTACCCGGATTACAGCAGCTCCATGAGTTTCCCCAGCCACGGCCCCAACCCACGCCCGCTGATCAAGAAGCGCTTGTACATGTCCGAGCCCGACAGCTCCTACCCCCGGGCGGCCGCAGCCCCCCGGGCCTCGGGCACCCTCTCCTCCACCCTCTCCTCCTATGGCCCCGGAGGGTTCAGCTCCTCGGCCGGGGAGGGCTCCCGCCGCCTGGGCTCTGCCCACAGGAACGGCCCCTCGAGCGCCCAGGGCAGGCGGGCGTCCGCGGATGCTGCTGGGAAACCCGCGGCGTACGGCGGCACCGGGGCTGACGCCAAGTACAAGGGGCAGAACGGGGACTTCTCTCCCGCCAGCGTGCTGACAGCCAGCAGGTACGTGTCCCCCTGAGCTGACCCCTTCCTGTCCTCGGTGTCCCTAACTGGCCCCAGAGCAGCA
The DNA here is from genome assembly GCA_013397725.1 of Rhagologus leucostigma. Lineage (NCBI taxonomy): Eukaryota > Metazoa > Chordata > Aves > Passeriformes > Rhagologus > Rhagologus leucostigma. The sequence continues at coordinate 1,386,218 of VZTD01004029.1, forward strand.
CCAGGGCTCCAGTGGAGTCGCTGCCCCTCGGCTCGTGCTCGCTCCCGGCTCCTCCTGCTGCCCCCGTCCAAGGGCAGTGACTGTTCCGTGGCTCCTCCCTGGTGCCAGCTGTGACCCTGGTGCCCACCTCCCTCCCCTCCCCACCTCCCTGAGTGGAGACACGAAGCAATAGAATACTTCATTGCAATGCTGACTAAACGCCAAGGTTTGCCTGGGCTTTCGGTTACTTGCCCTCTGTTTCCCCTCCAGGCCTGCCCACGGCACCTCGCAGTACGGGGGACCCACCAACACCTTCACGGTCAGGCCCGGGACTCGCCAGCCCATCTCCTACGCCTACCAGAGCCACCGGTAGGCTGGACCTCGGGGCTGCCCCGCCGGCGTCCGGCTGGGAAGGGGCGAGAAGTTGGCTGCGTTGGTCCTTTCCTTCTCCACGGGCACCAGGGACAGTCCCAACCCAGCCTGAAAATGCACTGCTTGAAACTGCTGATGGAGAAGGTGGGGAATGAGCCCGAGACTTGGACTTTTCTCAGAAGACTGTCATGGAGAGTAGTTACTGCCGAGGGCAGGCCGCTGCCCTGTTACGTGAGCAAACGTGGTTTCCCTTTTTCCCATTTTCCTTCCTGGATTATTTTCAGAATTGCCGCCTGATAGGCCATCTAGGAAAGCCAAAGAGCATCCTTAGCTCTCTTTAGAAAGAGCATCACCACTGGAAAGATTGATTTCAGTTTGTTTTTTTAATTGGTTTAACTCCAGCATGTTTGGGAGCAGGGAGAAACCAACTCTGAGATGTGCACAATGGAAGCAAAGCAGCATATAGCTAAATGTCAGGGATTAAAAGAGGAATGTGAGGCCAGTGGGATAGGAGGAGAGTTTAGGATGCCTAGATCCTGACCCTTTCTGTCCCTCTGGAGTCTGGAGCAAATCAATCATGCCTTAAACCCAGCTCTGGGCAGTCAGTGCCTGTCCTGCCGAGCCGGGCTCTGACCCCTTCTCCAAGAGCAGCTTCGGGAGCAGGGGCCTTGCTTTGCTGAGCCTTTTGGTCACTGTAAATGTTTCTGTTGGTAATTATTCCTCGTGGAAGGAGGCTGTGAGGCCTGGCTGGATGGCTGTAAAGCACTTTGGAGATGTAGGACATGGAGCAATCCTTTTTTCCTTTGGCTGGTGGGTGCCAGCGACTCGCCACGGTGCTGTGCTGCTGGTGCTTTCCCCGAGGGGTCTCTTGCCACTTCACACCCATGTGACCCCCACAGTGTCCTTATAAACTGTTCTACTGAGACTTGGCTTCCATTTGTCTGATTTGGGGACCGAGAAGCTAAATTCCAGTGTGACCGTATTTATCCCCGTGGCGTGCGGGGTGTCTGCAGGGACACCCCGAAGGGAGCTGGCTCCCGGTGTTCCCCTCAGTGCTTTTCCAGGTGCTGGATGTGCAAACCTGTCCCTGCTTCCCGCTGATGCCCTGAGTGCCTCTGGTGCCTTGCAATTTTCCACCGTGGCTGTGCAGGGGTGGGAGGTGTGAGTAGCCTTAAAGATGGTTTTAGCCTCCAGAGTGAGCCGTGGGGCCTCACGACAGCTGACCTGAGTTGTGAATAGCCAACGTCCTGAAACTAGAAACAGAGAATCTTCCTCGTAGGTAAACTTGCTGAAAATCACTGTAAGATAACTGTAAAAACTTGTAGAGAATATTTTCTAATCACTGACAAACTAAAAGCACTTTGAGACATTAGTCTATTTTTATGGAAAGCACTTTCTATTTTCAATGCTATAAATACCACTGGTTCCCCTCCAGCTTACCCTGCCTTGCACACACCTGTACATGGCCTGCAAGCAGATCTTGCTCTACAATTCAGCTCAAAATCAGGGATAAATTTTCCTTCACGGCGGAATTCTTGATATTCATGTCATGTCATTGACATTCTATGTTTTGTGTTATTTCCAGCTTTACCTAATAATTTAACAGCCCTTTCAGATATTGCAGCAGCTTTAAAGTATTCTGAACTTTACTTTGCTGTGAATAAAATGAAAATGCAAATAACATAATCAGTCTAATAGCTAATTCAAAGGGCATTTTTATGCCAGTAAGTTGCAGTGACTTGGAAGGTTTCCATTGCTCGCCCCAGCCAATATTGAAATAATAGGCTTTAAATATCTGGGTGTTGGTTTAAAAAAAATATTTATGGAGAAAAGTGACTAAGGAGTAACTATAAGGATATTTAAGTGTGCCAAGTGTCATGTGGAATACCACCCACCCCAAAATGCGGAATTTTCTCCATGCAAGGAGCATCTTGAGGATTCTTATTCATCTGTGGAAGTAAATCTGTGATCCTCTTTGAGGGGTTTCAGGGTCATGTTTTAGTATTGGATGACGTTTCACCAGTTTAACTTGAAAGCAAACAAAGAAGTCTCTTTGATAACATTGCAACTTAATGTTTTTTTCTTCCTGATACTTTTTTTCAAAGTAATAAGCTATAATTGCAAATGAGTTCTCAAAAACACTTTTAAGGCTGGGTGGGCGATTTCAGCTTTGCCCAGAAGTGGGGAGGGCAGGGTGTGTGTGTGTGCAATTTTCCACCTCAGGAATTGGAAGCTCCCCAACACAAGTTTTTTTCTTTTTAGAGAAAAATGTGACACTCCCATGGTGGCACTTGCTTTGAATGTCGCATTTACTACTTCACCCAGACACACAATTCATGTGTAGTTGAAATATAGTCTTAGACACCATGGAATGTCTCATTTCTAGCAGATATATTTGTTTTAATTTAGTATTAGAAGCATGATAGTGTAAGTCAGCTTTATAAAATAGCCATTATTCATTCAAGAACACCATTCTGGGCCTGCACAGGGGACTGAGCTGTCACTAAATCAGGCTGGACTCTGCTCCCAGTTGTAGGACTGGTTAGCATGCAGGTTTTCAGCAGTGGAACACTTCTATTCTTTAAACACTTTGGACTATCCCTGCTTCTTTTCAATGCATTCAGCAAATTCTGGTATTTCAGTAACAACTCAGCATTGATTCTGGGGCCACTATGACAAAGGAACCACTGTCGAATTGCTGGCAGCCAAAGCACTTGGGGACAGAGTTAAATCTCTCATGAAACGAGGACTGCAGGGATGGGGAAGAGCTCCCTCTTCCTGGGGCAGGTAACTCTGTCAGGTGTGCGGATAAACTGTCCTTGGATTCCTGTCTCTGCTCCTCCCAGCTCTTTCACTATAGAAATTTAGCAAGAGTAAGAAGAAACAAAACTAAGGGGTATTAATGCAGCAAAGCAACCTGCCTCAGCCCAGTGCTGACAGCAATCCTGAAGCCTGAGCGTGGAGTTATTCTCACTTCACCCTCTGAGATGCAGTGTGGTCATGCAAGTCATGACACAACCCAGCTGCCTCTTCCTCACAAGTTCCTGCTAGGGGAGTGAAACAGAGCATTAGCTGTAAAGTATTGAACAAAATCTCTTATTTATGAGTGCCACTGAACGCCAACCTTCTTGCATTAAACATTTCTGGATGTATTGTTTTAGTACATGTGTGGTCTGACTTGTTTTTTAGCGTTGCTTACGTGGTCTGTCTGCTGGAGGGTTGAGAAGTTCGTACGTCCTTGAAAGGATGGGAAAATGTAGCTCAGCAAGGGTTTGAGTTTCAGCTTACCCAGGGCTTGGTCCAATTTCTCTGAGCAGTTGATCCAAAGCCTGTGGCCATTTCAGTGTTTTTAGAAGCCCAGTCAAGGCATGAAGGGGCAGCTGAGCCCCGAGAGCTCTGTCACTCACACCCAGCTGGTTGGGCAGGCTGGCAGAGGAGCTGGTGCAGCTTCTATAAATAGTTCTCGGGTTGGAGCTGTTCATTAGGGACGAAACTCTCATACTTGCTGCAAGTCCCAACTCGAATGTTGTGCCCAAAACTGCAAGCGCAGTGCGAGCAACACAAGCAGCAACATAAAAGCCTTGTCTGCAGAGTGGCTTCTCTCCACTCAAAATTAAACTGATTTGCATTCTCATCTCCTTCATCCAGCTCTGGCTACAGAAGCGGGCTCTGTGGGAGGGAGGGAAAGGGTGCAATGTGTGCCTTGAAGCTTTCACTGGAGCCACAGCACATGTACACAAGTGTCCCCAAACCTGAATGGCGTGTGGTGCAGGGACAGCTGGGCAAGCCACAAACCCCACAGAATTCCCTCCATTCCTTGGCAGAGAGCTGCAAAGCCAGCAAGGATTGATGTGGGATTGCTGGTGTTTCTGCCACGCTGCCCACGGCTCCATGTGACTTTACTGCAGCCTTGCCAGCACTGATACGATAACTCTGAGCCAAGCTGCACCCCAGGAGTGACTCCTGAACTGCTGCTCCTCTGTGCTTCCCTTATGAGAGTGAAAAAACCCCAAGTGCAAGCGCTAGAAACCCCAAAAGCAGATACTCTTTAAGGCAAGGTGGGGAGCTGGGGCGGTGCTGCCTTGCCCTTGTCGAGGGCAGCTGCTGCCATCCTGTGGCACAACAAACATCTGCCAGATGCTGAAGCACGGAAGGGTTTTTAGTCTTTAATTGTAAAAACAGAGTTACTATATCACCAATGACCTGCTGTCCCTACAGGCTTCACCATCCACCATGAGTCTTTTGCCATGGACTGTTGTGTTTTCCTCAGGTGTGGCAACGTGAGCAACTTAATGTGGTTTAATGTCTGACATCTGAACTTTTCTTTTTAGCTGTGCACAGTGGAAACCCAAGTTCAGAGTTCTGGAAAGAAAAACTTCCTGAAAAGCAGCAGGACCCAGAGCCTGCCTTGCACTAGTGCTGAAGAACTGTAGTACCCTGGCATTGAACAGGAATACGGTGAACATTTATTTAAGAACAGTTTTAATATCAGGGACTGAAATCACAACTTTAACTGTGTGGATGATCTCAGCTGGCTCTTCAGTGCTACAGAAGTGGCCCAGTGAAACTTAAACCCAGTTACAAATGAAAACCATCTTCCAAGACAACTTTTTCAGAACCAGCACAAGACCTGTTTCGGTACAGCATCAGAGGTCCCTAACAGGGAACTTTGTGGTTCAAGGGGTATTTCTGAGGAAACGTGTCAGTTTTTATCATCATTTACCATTTCTTGCCATACACTGCTCTAGAACAGGAAGTTGCTCTGTGAACACCTGTATGGCACGGCAATTTAAAAAGCAGCAAGTGAGGTTTACAAAGAGTAAATGAGAAAAGTACAGAGCCTGGGAAAGCTTAGTCTGCCTAAAAATTAATTGTGGGCTTTGCACAACCAAACCTATGTGTATGCAGAGATAAGAACTGGAAGCAGTGTACACTTAAGTGCTGCTATCATGCTAAAGAATCAGGGTAACATTCATTTCAACAGCATTTTTGTTTCATCAGTCAGGATTTGCTTAATTCTGTCTAGGAAATACTAGGCCAGACCAAGCCACATCTAGAGCAGCAGCAATGCATGCAGAGCAATGACTTTTTCCAGGTAAATATGTTCCAGGGAAACAGCTGAGTTAGAAATGTATGTGGTATTTGACAAAAACACCTCTCAGGGTTCCGTGGAGTCTGTTTTGGGGAGTAGGGAAGTGTCCTGTCCCCTCAGTCGCCAGCACAAGAAGTCACTTGTCACAAGTGCATGGATCTGGTTTATCACTAAGCAGAGTCTGGTACAGGAGCAAGCAAATGACAAAACTGAAGTCCTTAGTCCAGTTTTTCCCTGACGTAAACCTTCCGTTCACAGGTCTTATCCTTGAGTAAGTTGCCTTCAGCACAGAGGAGATGAAACGTGGTGTCAAAGAGCACAGCACCCGCTCCCTCCTGGCTTCCAGCCTCTGACAGTGCCCTCAACTGGCCTCGGGGCCAAGCCCGTGCTGGGCACCCCAGGATTCCAGCGCCATCCCAAAGGTGTTTAATCACAGGGCTCCAGCTGGGATCCTCATTTCACATCCTGACACCAAACACTGGTGTTTTACACCAGTGCATAACCAGTGCTCCACGCTGGTACTGAGGCCCAACCCTCTCAACCACATGCTGCAGCAAAGACAACACTGGAACCCTTCCAGTCCTTGAATCCCAACAGGTCTTTTCATTCCACCTGATTTACAGAGCAAAGAACTTTGCTCAAGGGTAAGGCTCTCACATCTACTACTAACTACTACTAACAAGAGGTGTGTTGCTAACTTCCCCCAAAAGCTTCTATTAATTCCATGGGTAGTCTGGAGAACTGAGGAAGGAATCAAGTCCTTTTGACTTTATTTCTTTTTTCATTACACCTAATTCCCTGTCTCTCCAAGTCTCCTCTGTGCCTGAAGTCAATTTTTTTCTGGGTAAAACTGAAATCTTTTATTGCAGGAGAAGCCACTCCTGAGGAGAGGGTAAAGCTTGGTTTGTAACTAACTTATGCCTAATTCAAAATTACTACAGGAACCTTCTTAGCCACAAGCTTTGAGGCAGACAACAGACCATCCCCACGCCAGTTCACACACCTGCGACTTCAGCAGAATCAAAGTGATGCCAGGAAGGAACTTGGACCACGAGTTTATAAAACTATTCTTTTACACAGTTGATTCCAGAAGCTTCACCAGCTGGTATGGGGACAGTGTGATGTAAAACCTGATGATCCCATCCAACTGTAGTGAGCAAGGCATCATCTGAAGGAGACCAGGACAAGCCTTTTACAAAGTCTCGATGAGAACGGTTTCTGAACCTGGAAAACATCAACACGCCATTAGCCATCAAGCACAGAGAGTATGTGGGCTTGTGCAATCCCTAACTGCTGGTTTGTTTGGATGATGCTCCTTAGGAATATTTAGGAATATTTTCACCTCCAGGCTGCCCAGAGCAGCTGTGGCTGCCCCAACCCTTGGAAGTGTCCAAGGCCAGGTTGGACAGGGCTTGGAGCAACCTGGGCTAGTGGAAGGTGTCCCTGCCTGTGGCAGGGGGTGGAATGAATGATCTTTAAGGTCCCTTCCACCCCAAACCAGTCTGTGTCTGTGTATTAATAATTAACTCGAGAAGACAAGAAGACAACAGCAGTGAGTGCATTCTGTCTGTACTTACACCTCTGAGAGGTCTGAGTCAAGAACAGCAACTGAACAGTCTTCACTGATTGAAGCCAGTAAGGGTGAACTAGAGAGAGGTGAGAGCACAGTTAGAACAATCAAATACAAGAATTTTTAGGGATGAACTTGTGAAAAGCAGGAGTCTTAGTGCTCCTGACACAGGTACAGCGAATTAACTCACAGAAAATCTTACAAAAATGTTTTCATCAGCATTTGGCAGGGTGCTGTGCACTGAGTGGGAATATTCTATTAGAGTCTGAAAGCAAGCGATCTTTCTTTAATCAGAGGTGATTGTAATTAGAAAAATCCCCACAATGTGTGGGTCAGTAATTCTGGAACTGCAGAATTCTTGTCATGGACATTCACACATGTCAGAAGTGAGACGTTTGGTTTACTCTGTTCTTTGCTACAATCTCCTTGATAAGACGACCAAAACTGGCACTCTCATAGGTTTTACTCAAAAATAACTAAGGCTGTTACGGGGACGCAGTCCCACGTTCTGTGCCGGTATCACTCAGTACCTGTGTGCAGAGAAAGCAAAGCCCGTGATGCCTCGGGTGTGCACAGCGGCGCTGAGGGCAGAGTCAGGATTCTTTGTGTCCACCAGTGCAACTGTTCCACTTTCATCACCTGGGAGAGAGGGGGAATGAAGTTACCAGCAAAAACTGTCCTGTGAAAATAATGACCCTGATTTGCCTGCGGAGAGTCCAGATCCTTACCCAAGACAAAGATGTCACTTTTCTGTGGATGCCACACGACTGAGGTAGGGAGGTAATTACAGGCACTGCAAACTGCGAGGGAAGAAACTGAGGTGAGCGTGGAAGGAGGCAGTACAAAGATATTCCTGCTCTCATTTAGCACTGCTACTGTATCAAGACAAGTGTTTTAAGCTTATTGTCTATGACAGCGTTAGACCTCCCCAGGTTTTAACAGGCACATCACTAGATTTGGAGTTAGACTTAGTCAGACATAAAATTATTTATGTCTTACAACACGAACCCATGCAGAAGCAGTGACTGTACACAGAGACATACCAATTCGGGTAGCTGGTTTGGGGCATCTGGTGTCCCAGAGTAAAGTTCTGTTGTCCTATAAATCCAAAAGGAATGAGAAGAATTTTACAATTTCTTTGTGGCGTAAATTCAGATTCACTGCTGACTCACAGGCAAAATGACCCTGCCTCTTCCTCTGGGTTAAAATGGTGCTGTCATTAAGTGCAGCCTTCAGCCATCCCCAGGACAGAACTAGGAGCTCCCAAAATTTGATACAAACCTGTAGGAATCAGCTTGGTAAACTGATTATAAATTTATCAGACTGGAACACTGCAATAACACAGGTAGGCAGGTTGCAACACAAGAGGTGGTTTCTAAGTGCATTAAACTGTAAATACCTAAAGTTAAATCTCATTTTTATGGCATAGATTTAGACAACAGAGTGAGCTTTACCTCAGCACAGGACAGGAACACAGTGTCCTTACCAGGACAGGAAGCCACGCATGTCACTGCAGCGGAGTGAGCTACCAAAAGCACAAAAGGATAAAGAGCCTCAAAGATTGTATCCAGCTTGCCCGCATACTCCCAAGGACCTCCAGAGGCACAGCAGTTTAACAAAGAACAGTTTATGCCCAGGCACAGGGTAACTTCTGCTCAGCAGCTGCCAACTGCTTCCTACCAAAGTGATGAGCTGCCCAGTCCAACCACGGCCACGAGTCCCTGAGACATCCCTGAGCTGGAGGGAGCCAGGCAAGGGGTTGGGAGGAAAGGATCAAAGTGGGATATAAAGCGGCCTATAAAAAGGAGAGAGAGGGGTGGGTTGGAACTCACCTCGGTAGGAGTGCAGCACCGTTTGCTCCGGGATGTCCCAGACCTTCACGCTGTGGACAAGAACGAGCAGTGAGCTCCCAGCACAGCCCGGGCACACGGCTGCCAGGCTGGGGACACTCACCAGAAATCCCTGCCCCCGCTGACAGCCTGGCTGCTGCCGGCCAGGACGGACACCGATGTCACGATGTCATCGTGCTCGTATTTACAGAACTTGTTCACGATGAGGCTCTCGTTCTCCTCCAGCTCCCACAGCTCCACAGCACCTGGGGGATGCAGGGGGACACCCACCTCAGTGAAAGGGACACCCACCTATGAGATGGGGAGGGGGTCACGCACCTCAGAGGAGGGGAATGGGGGGACACCCAGCTCAGCAGAGGGGATGCCACCGCCACCCACCCCAGCGGGAGCGGGGACAGGGAAGGATGCGGGAGATCCCCGTCGCTTACCGGAGTCGGAGGCCACCAGGATGCCCCTATCAGCCAGCCAGCACAGGTCGGCGACCCCCGCCTCGGTCTGCACGCCGGCGGTGCAGAAGCCCTCGCTGGGGGCGCGCCGGGGCTCCGCGAACACCCACAGCGAGCCGGTCCAGCAGCGCCCGTTCAGCCCGGAGGCGCCCAGCAGCAGGGCCCCGTCTGCAGGAGAGACACGAGGGGAGGCGCGGGGAGACGCGCGGGCAGCCCCGGGGAGCGCCCGAGGGTCCCGGGCACCGCGGACACCCCGCGCCCCCCGCCCCGCTACCTGCGCGGTAGTGCGCGCGCTCCAGGTGCCGCTCCATGCACGCGGGCGCGTTGGGCGGGATGTTCCACTCGGGGGCGGCCTCGGCCGCGGGCTCCCCATCCACCGAGGCCGCGGGAGCCGCGGTGT
>VZTD01004029.1:1396018-1421271 GCA_013397725.1 Rhagologus leucostigma
GGGGCCGGCGGCGCCCCCACGTGTCTCCCGCCGCCGCCTCCTCTCGCGAGAGCGCCCGCCCCCCGCCCGCCTCCCCGCGCGCTCTCGCGAGAGCCGCGCCGCCATCTCAGCGCCTGGCGGCGGCGGTCACCGGGACGAGGGCTCCGAGCCGCCGCTCCTCACGGCGCTTCCCCGGCCTGCCATGCTCTCCCGCCTCGTCCTGCGCGCCGGTGAGCCGCGGGGAGCGCCGCTTCTCCGGGGGGGAGCGGGGGTGGCGGGTGGAGGGTGCTGGCTGAGCTCTGCCCTGACGCGATCTCTGCCTTCTTGTCTCCTCAGCCCCCGCCGCGCTAAGGGCGCTGCCGCCGCCCGTCGCCGTGGGGTGAGTACTGGGGGAGCCCCTCGGAAACCGGCCGGGATTTGTGCTTAAACAGCGGTATTCTAGGGTTTTGTCTCTTATTTTCCTCATTCAGGTCGTAGGAGTATAAAATAGGGACGGGGGAAGGAACTTCTGGAGGTTATCTAGTCCCACCCACTTCCTGAAAGGAGGTGTGTCCAATAAATGCCACCTTCTTCGAATCTCGGAATGGTTTGGGTCGGAAGGGACCTGAAAGCTCATCCCGTTCCACCGCCTGCCGCGGACAGGGACACCTTCCCCTAGCGCGGGTCCAGCCTGGCCTTGGACACTGCCGGGGATGGGGCGGCCACAGCTCCTCTGGGCACCTGGGCCAGGGCCTCACCAGTTGTCTACTTGTTAATTGGAAATGTGCTTGAGCCTCATCTAAGGGTGGTTTTGGGGACTATTTCTGTCTATTTTTTTAAATAAGAATCGTAACTGAAATATTCTCCTTGTTCACAGGGTGTTGCACACCACAAGACCACTGCACACGACTCAGCAGAGTTTGGCTCCTGTGCCACCTCTGCCTGAGAAGGGAGGGGAAGTTCGTCATGGTTTGATCCCTGAGGAGTTTTTCCAGTTTCTCTATCCTAAAACAGGAGTTACAGGTTAATATAGACTTTTACTATTTTTAGCTATGCTTAGATGGTTTTGACCACCAGTTCTGGCTGCTGAAAAGGTAAAATATTAGTGAAAATGAGTATTTTGCATGTGCAGGTTGTGAAGAACAAGCCAATCCAGGACTCCTGGCTCCTAAAGTTAGACACCTAATGGTTGAAAGAATTCCATGAACTTGATTTTATAGGAAGATTTAGTTGCCTTTTGGTCCTTAAAACATTTAAACAGGGAATTCTGCATGTTTCTGAATGAGCAGAAGCAGCAGGTCCCATGTCAGGTGCAAGTTGCTTCCATTTCTGGTGAGATTTCTTGTGGCACCTTTCCCAGGTGGAGTTGTGACTCTGCTTTTTGTCCTGGTGAAACAGAACGCTTCTTCCTGATCTTGTGAGCCTTTCAAGTAGCTCTCTCTTAGGTGTTTGAGTTTATTGAGCCTCTTTATGCGTTGGGAAAATAATGCTGCTTTATTCTTTCTGTAGGGCCCTACATGTTGGGCACTGGCCTCCTGCTTTACCTTCTTTCCAAGGAGATCTACGTCATTAACCACGAGACAGTAGCAGCTGCCTGCATATTGACAGTCATTGTTTATGGCGTCAAGAAGTTTGGGGCTGATGTCGCCGCCTTTGCTGACAAACTTAACGAGGTAATGAAGAAACTGTAATTGGACTTTGCAGTTGTTAGTAAGGAATGGTTTTGTTAAAGTACAAATAGCTTCAAAATGGCAGAGAGCAGGGTTGGATGGGATGTTGGGAAAGAATTGTTCCCTGTGAGGGCTGGGAGGCCCTGACACAGGGTGCCCAGAGCAGCTGTGGCTGCCCCTGGATCCCTGGCAGTGCCCAAGGCCAGGCTGGACGGGGCTTGGAGCAGCCTGGGACAGTGGGAGGTGTCCCTGCCCATGGCAGGGGTGGCACTGGATGAGCTTTAAGATTCCTTCCAACCCAGACCAGTCTGGGATTCCATGATCGATTGTGAACCCTCATTCTTCTCTCTTGCCGCAGCTTAACCTCAGCCCTGGCACAGGGCAGTTCACAGAGATTTCTCACAGCTTAATGCAGCGTTTCAGGATTAATTGCAGATCGCTTGTTTTCCTTGCACCTGACTGTCATTCTGAAGTGTGGAGTTTTTTCCTTGTTTCAGGAGAAAGTGGCCACAGCTTTGGCCATGAAGAACGAGGCCATCCAGACCCTGCAGACGGCCATCGAGGAGGAGAAGAAGGAGCAGTGGAGGGTCGAAGGCCGCAGTTACCTCTTTGATGCCAAGCGGGTGAGCGGGGCAGCTCTGCTGCTCAGCCCCAGGGCAGCCTGCCCTGCTGGGGTCCTGAACTCCTGACGTGTTCTGCTGCTGCTTGCTGTTCCTGCCAGACGTGAAGCTCTTGTTTCCTGCTCTGTGTGCAGAACAACATTGCAATGCTGCTGGAAGCCAACTACCGGGAGCGGTTGCTGATGGTGTACAACGAGGTGAAGAAGAGGCTGGACTACCAGGTGGCCATGCAGACCCTGAAGCGGCAGAAGGAGCAGGACCACATGATCCAGTGGGTGGAGAAGAACGTTGTTCAGAGCATCACACCTCAGCAGGTACTTGCTGGGTTTTACCTGCTTTACATTTTAGCCTGCACAAAGATTTGCTGTTGAGGGCTCCTGGCTCAGGAGGTGATGGATAGAGGGAGGTGTCCCTGCCCATGGCTGGGGGTGGGACTGGATGAGCTTCGAGGTACCTTCCAACCCAAACCTTCTGAGATTCCATGAATCTGTGCTTTATTGGGTGTGAATCTCTGACTTCATGAGCTATAGTTGCATCCCTCTTAATCAATAACTTACAGGTCTAAAAGGTTTTACCTAAAATGCACTTAAATGTCTATTTTGCTTGTTGAAATGTCTTCTGAAGGCTGTTTCCTGTCTCTTGTAGCAGAAGGAGAGCATTGCCAAGTGCATCCTGGACCTGAAGGCACTGTCCAAGAGTGCCCACGCAGCCGTGTGAGCAGTCTGAGCCCACTGACATGTCCCAATACCTACTGTTGGAAACTATGACTCTAAAATATCATTAAACAGACAAAAAAACCCTTTGCTGTCTTTCACTAGCAACAGTCCCTGCCTGTTTGTGTTTGAAGTCACTGGACGGTCACACCAACCACTACAGCTGGTTTATGGTGGGGGATGAGTTGAAACCACGGTGTGTGAGATCCTGTTGGATTCCTTGTTTGGTCATGAACACTTCCAGAGATACAGAACTTCACAGGGAACAATTCTGGTGCCAGAACTGATCCCTGTGTTAGAATTCTGTGTGAGAGAACCCCAGGTACCTGCTGTCCTCGTACCCATGTTCTAAAGTCGGGAGGATTTGTGCTCCCGTTCACCTGGCCCCGTGCTTGGAGGGGCTCTGAGTGGATGTCCTTGTTTTCTAAAGGAGCTGGAAACCCCCTGTCACCATAAAGCCTCGCGTAGTGTTGAGAGTGTTTGGGTTCTGGGAAAAGAGTGATTGAGCAAGAACTGCGTCAAAAGCTCCTGAGAAACTTAGCCTCGGCTGAGCTGTCAGTACTCAGTTTAAAACGGGGAAATAAATGGGTACGTTTATTGAGGGGTTTTTGGTCTCTTCATTTTCTTTCTATAGGAAGCTTTTCCCTGAAGGAATTTGTTAAAACTTAAAAATCCCAGCAAAGCACACACACGAATAAACTCCCCTGTGTGTGCTGGGATGTGATTTATGTAGTCCATAAACCCAAGTGGGCAGACTGGGGGGTGCCTGCAATCCCGTTTCTCAGTGGGCTTATAAGAAACACGGCTTTCTACACTTCTCAGTACATCGGTTCACCAAAATGGTGTTCTTTAGAGGTGCAAGAACCTCCAAGCCAACCTGAAATGAAACTGCCTTACTTTTTTTAGCTCAACAGTTCCAGAGAATGCAGGTGTCTTTCATGGTTTCCTGTTTTTTGTCAATTTAAATAAAAAAGTGAAGTTGCTTAACTTCCACAATTGTGTAAGCCCACATCTGATTGACATTTGAGCTTTTAACTGGCGTGACAGATTCTTCTCACAAAACAAGTGGTTAAACTGGTGTGCTGACACTTGGGGAGTTTTCCAGCAGCACTTTCATGGTGCGAGGTAAGATGGAGCCGTATCATTTCTTGTTTCTTTTATTATTGCAAACAGCACCCTGTGAGGCTTGGTGTGGGAAACTGGGAGGTTTCATGGTTTGACTCCTCTGGAATGTGGGCAACAATGGGAGGCAGTAGGAAAAGTGGCAGCAGCAGAGAACAGGGTGTTTATTTTCGTGGTGTTGTAGTATTTTCTCATTATTCAAACATGAAGTTTGCAGAGCATGGGGTGAGAAATGCCAGTGTCGGGATTTTGTAGTAGAATATCTTTAGGAATCTCTATCTTTAAGATTCCCCCTCCCAGTTTGAGAAGAAAGTTAACTGTTCCTGCTTTGGTGGGAAAAGTCAATTTAACTTAAACAAAAACATCAAGAGAGGAACTTTTCAAAGCTGCTTCTGATTATGAAAATGTTCATATGGTTTTAGCTGCTGCAAAAATAATCCTGTAGGTGCTTTTTAGTTATTAAAGATCCTCCATTTTCTGGGTGGAGAAGGTGCCATGCCCATCAGGGAGCAGTGAACTCGTGTGTGCAGGAACAAGACACTGGGAAGGGGTTGATGCTGAGGAACTGCCAGGTTTGAGTGGCTTTGCACCACTTTTATAAGATTTCCAAGAAATGGATAAAAACTAGATCCAGTCTTTTGAGTTAGAAGAGGGTGACAGGCTTGTTTTGCTCATGTGCATATATGTATGTATATAAATATAACTCTTTTCCCTTTCTTTCAGCTCCTTTTCCTGTCAGTTAATGCTCTGAGAGAATGGGAAGCTCTTCCTCCAAACCAGCTCCAGGTATTTTATTTTTTAAGGAATTTCCTTAGCTGCAGTGTTCCTGACTGAGGCGATGTCCTGACCCCGGGGCTGCTGTTCGGGGAAGAACGGCGTGGCTGCCAGGGGCTGCCCGGCACAGTCACTGTCTCAACAGCTGAATTTTCCCGTCTGGTGATTCTGCTTTCAGACAGACCTGTACAGACACAGGCCTCCATGTGGTTGTAGTTGCTTGCACTACTACTGGAGAGATTTGCACATTTTAAAACAAGTTTGTGATTATTTTTTTTCTATTGCAGTTGCACCAGAACCCATTTCCACTACGACCACCATCCCTACCACCGTCCACGCCACTGCCCACACCCCTGCAGATGATCTCAGAGCTGCAGAAGTCAGATGCTGGATTAATAAGTAAATGTTGCACCTTTATTTCCTGACTTCAAACCCAGAGTTCCCTGAGACTGCAGCCTCTTTCTGCAATGGAAGGGTTATATATCACATATTTGACATCTTGGGGGTTTAAAATTTGGTTAGAATTTCCTAGTCTGTGCACTGGATGGTGATTCCTAGAGATGCTCAATGTAGATACACACCTGTTGATCTCATGGGGCTTGGGATAAATGTGTTACACTCCATAAAGTTTGGTGAATTTGAGCCCTACTGATGCTTCAACCCCTCTGTTATAACTGGGAATTCTGACAGGATTTTCTGTGTATCAACAGCTGGGAAATACTTTACATGTCACTGGCCTTCATCTCTGGCGTCCTCCTGACTGTCCTGGTTTTTGCAATCATCTCCCTCTTCAGGAAAAGTAAGTGGCACAGTCGAGGGCATAACAGCAGAGTGATGGAGACTGCAGAAGGTACTTAGAAAGTGGCACAAATAATGCGTGTCTTGAATAACTCTGTACTGATGAACAGCTCGTCCCTGGCAGTAACTCCTCATGAATCATCCCAGGGGTTGTTTTCAGGAAAGAATTAACTTTGCCACTGATGAGCTGTGGCGGTTTTTGTTGGTTGCGGGCTTTTCTCACCCTGATCCTGGCCGCACCGAATCCCTCAGTCCCTTTCCCCCTGGCCGCTTCCAGCAGGTGGGCAGGACTGGGCAGCCCAAACTGCCACTTCGCTGTGCAGGTCTGTGACAGAGTTTGCACGTCACCTGTCTGTCATCCCTCTCCAGCCTCCCTTGCACTGCTGTCTCCAAACGCAGTGCAAACAGCTGAGACTGGGATCCCTGTCCTTCCTAGATTATACGAGATCCCACCAAAATTTACAAGAGGAAGTTTTCTCCCAGATGGCAGCTGAGGAATGTGCTAGGAACACCCAGGTAAACATCACAACTGTTATTTCTAACACTTTATACAGATATTTCACATGATGGACAGTGGGGTAAATATTAATTTGGGGTGGGAGGATGAAAAGTCGCCTTTGAGACTCAACTGCTACTCAGCAGTTCTTTTGACGAGGAACTTCAGGAGTTCTGGGGCTTAACTAAACCATAGACTAGGCGGGGTAGGAGAAATCTTTTTAAAGGGGAAGCATTTCTGCACTTTTCCTTTGTGATGTTAATTCTTTGGAAGCTCCTAAAGGAGACTTGACCCAGAACCCTGGGCCAGACTGACCGGTGGGATGAACCAGCATTTCCCCCATGCAGGGACAGGCTGTTTATGGTGTGTGGTGTTGAGGACAAGTTAAAAGTGAGAAATTCCTGCAGTGCTTGTGCACTGTCTAATGTCTGTGGCTTCTCTCACATCCCCAGGATGAGGTGACCTACAGCACTCTGGTCTTCCAGCGGGGCCAGACACCACTGGCTGTGTGATGAGGAACGTCTGAGTGAAATACAAATGCTCCCACTTTCTGGACATTGAAAGTCACCGGGATGTTACACCAAGGCCTGCTCTGGGAACGCCCCCATGCCCTCTGTAACACAGCTCTTTTTGTAGTTATGACGGGAAATTGTCTCCTGTTCCAAACTGGCTGCCAACGGCTGTGGGCAATTTGAGGTTTTCTACACAGGATTTCCTCATCTGTAGAAATCTCCCTGCCCTTGTAAAGTTTCCGTTTGTGAGAACTACCAGAGAGAATTGAGAAATGAAAATGTTTCTCTGCAACCATCCACATCTGTGCCCTTGTGTATCCCTTTTCTGTCACCAGCTCTAGCATTTTCCATATTTTTTTTGATTGGCAAGTGCTCTGCTTAGTTATTTTCTGTTACTGACGTGATGATAATGAAATGTTTGTATGCAAATCTCTGCTTCCTGGTTGGGTCCCATAAAAGAAATGCACAATCACAGCGTGACGGTCAAAACCTCTGGAAATGTTCATTCACGTGTTATTACCCAGAGTTTTCTAAGTACAGTGTAAAAAAGTTAAAAATCGTTCTCTTTTCATAAACCGGGGCTAAGCTACCACGAGTGGCTCTGTCGGAGCAGCCCCGGAGGCTCCGGAGGAGCAGGGCTGGAGGTGCCACCTGATGGCAGCACCCAGCCGGGGATGGGACTGGCTGCGAGTCCCTTGTGCTGCTGCGGTGCCTTCCCAGCCCCGGTACCAGAGCAGGGGCTCCAGCTCTGCCAGCTCCACTCGGCCGTCCTGCCTCCTCCTCACAGCAGCTGCTGGAACCTCGGGGGACCACTGAAAAGTGTGACCAGACGCTCTGATGCTCTGAAATTTGGGGTGTGGTGTTGTGGGTTTGGCCACAGAGTGCCGCGGGTGCCAAAGACATTCACAGGGTCAGCAGAACAACTCGTGGTCTTTGTTCTGCTGTTATCTGCTCTCACCTCAGTCATGGCAGTTTCTTCAAGCTCTATTTAACAAAGAAAAGAGGGGGAGCAGTTCCCTCCCTCACTAGAAGGTGAGCTGTGGGCTGGGGTCCCTCCGGTGAGCAGGGTCAGCTGGCTGGGACTGCTCAGCTTTGCAGCTTGCTCTCAGTCCTCCCTGTTCTTCCTCCGTATCCTTGTGCCTCATTCCCTTGGAGTCTGCCAGGCAGCCTGCCAGGGCTTCGGTGCAGTGTTGCTCCCTCTTCCCTCAGTTTGTCCAAAACACATCAGCAAAGGTCCCCGTGCATCATTCTAACAAATAACTTTCTGCTCTTTGGGTGGGACCCGTTTTTGTGCTGAAAGCAATCAGGTCCATCAATGATCGTAAGAGATCCTGCAGTAGTTCTGATGTTCTTGTGCGGTGGCTTCCTTTGCCTTGTTTATTTATAGAGCTGAGCCGTGTAACCGGGCAGGGCTCTGGCCTGTCACAAGGGTTACATCAGATAAGAGATGAGATGCCTGATGTCAGCTAGAGGAGCAGATGCCAACCCTCTCGATGATAAGAAACAGAATGATGCACTCCCTTTTCTGCTTTTTCTAGAACACTTTTATTATTCAAAGATGGAGAAAAAAAGAGCCTGGCCTTTAACAAACTCTTTTCAGTCTGACCCATGTTCCCTAAAAATGGGCTGTGTCAGCTGTGGTGTAACAATTACTGCAACTTCTGTGCCGTCCCAAGCAGGGCACTGAAACTGGGCAGGCTTTTTTGATTGTCATTTATTGTTACTCATGAAAATGTGACAACACTGGCTGAAGCACAAGCTGACCAGACTCAAGTTTAGTGTAAATGGATAGACAAATGGTGTGAGGTCAGTGAGGTTGTGAGCTGCTGGATTATGAACAGCAAAGAACACATCCTATTTTTCAATCAACTCAACCAATCCTCATGTTAAAAAAAAACCAAAACCCCAACACTAGACAAAATTCACATCTTCTGTTTAGAAATTGTATTACATAAAGACATATATTCACATACAGCTTTAGAGCAGCTTCAGATCGACAGGTTGCTGCAGTTTCCCAAGAGTTCCTTAGCAAAGCCAGGTGGTTTATCAATGGTCTGGTACCTACTGGCAGGGTCTACCTTTGTTTATGACTGTGGGTCTGTTGTTTGCTCTGTAAGAGCTGGGTCTGTTTTTTTGCACAGGATATAGGTCCTTAAAATTAAAAGGTACGTGGTTTTGAACTTCTTTATCTTGCAGGCATAGACAATGGGGTTCATGGCAGAATTGGCATGGGATAAGAGGATTCCTAAGTATATCAAATACGGGGGGATCTGAGACTCGGGGTAGAAATAGGAAACGCAGTTTATAATGCACAGAGGCAACCAGGATATTGCAAACAGGAAAAGAACAAGTGCAAGAGACTTGGCTGCCTTGAACTCCTGGCCATAGAAAGCCCCAGCCCCTCTCACACTGGTCCCTTGGCTGAGCTTTGTGCGGATGATGTAGAAGATCTCAGCGTACAGAGCACACATGATGAGCAGGGGCACGAGGGTCCATGTGAAGAAGCCGAAATACACCATGTAATCCATCCTCATCACGGAGATGAACCGGCACCTGAGGGAGCTGGAGCCCCTTGGGTCTGCCTTGTTCCAGCCAAACATGGGGACGAGCCCTCCCAGCAGGGACAGAGACCAGCACAGCCCCAGGGCCCACCAAATTCTCCTCTCTGTAGTGATTATTTTATATCTGTAGGGAAGAAATCCCAGGTCATGTTAAAGAGAAGTGTTTTAAAGTAGTTAAGGATGAACTCACCTGTTCAGGTACTGCAGGATCATTGTTAGAAAATGAAGCATTAACTTTTATTTTGTGGGGAAACTAAATTTTATCTTGAGACAAGCCCCAGCTCTTCATTTGTAACAGTTACTTTGCAGCATCAGTAAGAACTGTGCTTAAGTTCCCTTGTTTAAAATTGGATGTTTTAATCTATTTTATTTCTTCTTTCATTATGATCTTAGTTCTCCTCTTGCCAGGATATTGCTTTGCTGCAGTCCTATCTTATTTCTTGGCTTCCTTGGGTGTACCTTCCTCTTTATATTTGGTTTATGCCATTTGTGCATAATTTTATTTATACAATTTTATGCTAAAATTCATTCTTCAGCTTCATAGGTCCCTTCCCATTATAAAATACAACTTCTTAGATGCTTGAGGTTATGCTTTGCTTTTCTAGCTTGTGTACTTTTCATTTAAATGTAAACAGTGAGTGACTTCAGTTAACTGTTAATAAGTTTGTTACTACTTTTGTATTTTCAGCAAATACTAAAAGGAATTTTATTTAAAAGACAAACCTCAGAAACCTAAAAGAACCAATAATACACTCGGCATCCTGTGCAATTAACCAGAAAGCTAAAAATTCAAGTCTGCCCACAGATGCATCCTGTGGTCAAATTCTGATCAGTGATAACACACCTGATAACACCGAGCTGTTCATGAGCACCCCCGGGGCTCTGGAAAGCTCATCTCAGGTGGGCTCTGAGGCACAAGCATCCACTTCAAGTAATTATTTGTTAGGGAGGGGCCGGGTTGAAGAGGACAGAGGAGGTGGGACAGAAGCTGGGCAGAGGAGCCCGAGGTGGGGCAGCCTCACCTGGTGGGCAGCTTCACTCGCAGGTACCTGTCGATGGCGATGGCCAGCAGGGACAGGATGGAGGCGTTGGTGAACACCACCATGAGGCAGCACATGAAGAGGCAGCTGTAGAAGGGCACGGTGATGCCCAGGCTCACCACGACGGCCAGGGGCATGACCAGGAGCCCCACGGCGATGTCGGCCAGCGCCAGGGACACGATGAAATAGAGCGTGGTGTTCTGGAACGCCGCGTTCAGCCTCACCACCCAGATCACCAGGATGTTGCCCAGAGTGGCAAACAAAGCCACCAGGCACTCGGTGCCGATGTAAATCCCGTCCAGGCTGCTCAGGGCCAGGCTGCTGTTTGGCATCGTGAACTGCTGCAGCTGCTCCTGCACCGGCTGCAGCTGCGGAAGGAAATGCGGGCATCGATGGCCACGTGTGGGATCTTCAGTGTCTGCTGCTCGCCTGTTCTAGAGACACTCCGACATTCCAACCTCCGCACTATTTCATGTCCTCAGCACCCAGGCAGCGAATCAGCTGTTGCCTCCCTCAGCTGCAGATATCTCAGCATCCAGGAACTGTTCCCCTCTCTGGAGACCTCTCCTGAAGCTCACTGCATCTCTTCAGCAGCCTCGAGTCAGCAAAGTGCCTTGGGAAGGAAGCTATCTTCAAGGGAAAAAATGGAAAAGCTTCCACAGTCCTTCTTACCAGCAACTTATAAAGAAATAGTTTTACAGGTTCCTCTTTCAAGCCGTTCTGTAAGTGCGAAAATGTCAACAGCAGCTGGCCGCAAAGCTGCCACTTATCACTCCGGTTAATCTGTCCAAAGTCACTATCACAACTGAGGCAGCTCAGGGGTGTTGAAGGGGGCTGCACTAAGAAACGAAAGGCTCATGGGTGAAGGTAAGGACAGGGAGAAGTCACTCTGCCATTCCCAACATGGCAAAACAGACCTGAGTTGGGGAAAAATCAATTTCCAATCAAATCAGAGTCGGATAACGAGAAAGAAAACCAAGTTGTAAAGGCAGAGGGCGGATGCTGGAGCAGAGGCTCCACCCTGTGAGAACCCCCTGACCCGGCTGGACGGGGCAGCAGCACCCACTGCAGCTGGAGCTGGAGGACGGAGCAGCCCCTGCGCAAGGGGGGTTTGCAGCAGCACTCAGATTTAACAGCTCTGGCTCTGCCCATCCCTTTTCCTCCGAAGGCAGGTGCTTTTCCGTGGGGACACTGTGTCCAAGGGCGATGCCACCAAGCCCAGCTGGGGCCAAATCGGGGGGTTCCACCCAGTACCCCCTGTTCCCACCAGGTTCCTGCCGGGGCAGGCACAAGGTGCTCTGATACTCCTCAGGTGCTTCCTCACCAGGCAGCATCTGTTTCCTGTCCTAAATATGACAGAGCCAGGGTGCTGGGCTGCTGCGACTCCTCTGTCACCAAGGGAGGATGAGCCTGTGCCCTTCTGCTGTCCCTGCCTCGCATGAGCACGGCTTTCCCTCAGCCCTGGGGTGCTGCGGGTGCTGCATCCCTTCCTCGGGCCCTGCATCCTCCTTCTGGGGGCACTCGGCCCTTCTTCCACTGCTCTCCTTCAGCCCCAGGCTCAGGAAACACAGGGCCGGAGGTTTTTACAGCTTGCAAAGTGATTAAACACTCCATGCACAGAGGAGCCAAATGGGGCCGGAGCTCAGGGAGCAGCTCGGTGTGACCCAGCCCGAGGTGCAGCTCAGGAGAAACCCAGCCCTGGCTCTGCTGCCAGCCAGAGCTGTGAGCGAGCTGCAGCAAGGCTGTGAGGCAGCAGTTGAAGGCTCTGGTGCGGATTAGGATTCCAAGGTGTATTTTTAGATGCCGTTACTGAGCTGAGGCGGCCGAGCCTGCGGAGAGGCGGCTCTGGGAGCAGCCCGTGCCAGGCAGGTTGGGATCAGAGCTGGGCGAGTCCCATGTGGCAGAACCCGGCGATGTCGCTGTGAGATGGGGTTAAAGGGCTTTCAGATCCCGGTCCCCGAGCACTTGATGGTTTTCCCATTTAAAGGCTGTACTCGGCTTGCTCGTTTCTTGGATGGCTCCAGCAAAAGGCTTCCAGCTATTCCCCAAGGATCCTCCTACATCCTGGTGAGATAAGGATCAGGAAGGGAAGGTCCCTGCAATCTCAGCTGCGGCTTAGAGCACAGATTCCCTTTTCACTTTGGGGGAGGAGAACAAATTTGCTAGAAGAAAATTATTTCTAAGTGACACACAGAAAAAAGAAATATCCCACAACAATGACCTTATCGTGTGCGTCAACAACAGCCACGGCCGCCTTTGTCCTGGTGGGGCTGTAGAGCACTTGCAGGGAGGACAGAGCAGCCTCCTCAAAGGCAAACTCCCCGTAATGCCCAGCCTGGCACCCCAGTGGCGGCTCCGGGGTCCCGGCTGTCCCCAAGCCTGCGCTCACACAGTGCCAGGGTGTCCCAGCCACAGCCGCCCCCTTTGCTTTGGGACATCAGAGTCCCCTCTTTCCTTACATCCCAGCAGCTTCTGCTCCTGTGCCAGGAGGTGTGGAGGAGTTTTTTTCTGGATTTCAAAATTTAATGTTTATTTTATAGGAAAAACCCCAAGTAACTGATAAACCAAGAGCTGGCGAGTGGCGAGTTCTGTCCTGGCTCTTCCCTGCCTGGGAAGGAAGTGAAAGCAAGGCAGAGAGAGGATGTGAACGTGGAGCAGAATCACATCTGGTGTGACAGAGAGTGATTGTGGTCTGGTGAATAATGAGCCAGTATGAGAGGCTGGAGCCTGGCTTGGGGGACAATGTCCTGTCACTTTGCCTCAGTTTCCCCATCCATGGTAAAAGGAGGGTTAATCTGGTCTATGCAGAGCTGGGAAGGGCTGGACAGGAGCAGGATCTTTTTGGTTTCCCTCTGAAACTCCCGATTTGGGATTTTTTCACCCACCCCTGCATGTGGGGGCACAGTGATGTTGGAAAACCACTGCTGGGATTTCTCACAGACGCAAAAACCTGAAGAAACCCCTGGCACACACGGAGCTATGCTGAAAGGCAAGGTTCATTGTCCTTAGAATGCAGGGTTGGTTCCAAAGATGATTTTGACTGCTGTCAACAGCAAATTGTCAGAGGAGAATCAGATCTGGAAAGCTCTTCTTCCCTTCCACATCCCATTCCCTGAGCTTGAACTGTGCTGTGGCTCGGATTCTCCTGGTGACTCACCAGAGTGTTTGGAACAGCCAGGAAAGGTGCCAGGGCCTCTTGGCTGCTGTCTGCCCTCCAGGGCAACACCGGGCAGAGCCTCAGCCTCGGCTGGCCCTGGATCTCACTGAAAGCAGGGCAAGAAAGTGGGGAGAGTGTGGACCCCAGGCTGGGTCACCCTGGGGGCTGGAGCTGCAGATGGTGCTGGGACACGTGCTGGTGTCCGGCCGTGGATGGAGCCCTCGGACCCCTGACCCTCAGCACCTCTGCTCCCATCCCAGCAGCACCAGCATGTGCAGCCCATGGCACTGTGACCCACGGCACTGTGACCCACGGCACGTGTGACCCACGGCACGTGTGGCCCAGGGCATGTGTGACCCCATGGCACTGTGACCCAGGGCACTGTGACCTGTGGCACTGTGACCCCACGGCACGTGTGACCCACGGCACTGTGACCTGTGGCACCGTGACCTGTGGCACTGTGACCCCACGGCACGTGTGACCCATGGCACTGTGACCTGTGGCACTGTGACCTGTGGCACTGTGACCTGTGGCACTGTGACCCCAGCGCTCCGGGACAGCCTCACCCGGGGTCTCACACCGGAGAGACGCGGGTGGCAATGAACGCCGCTAGCGTGTGAGCCGCGGGTAACCCGCACCCCGCACCCCCTCGGTGCCATCCCTGCCGCGAGGCCGCTCCCTGCGGGCACAGCCAGGCACCCACGCTGCCCAAGATGCTGCTGCAGGACCGGCACCTGCTCTCCGGACACAGCAGGAGCCCGTGCGGTCCTCACGCTCCCGGTGTGGTTCTGCCCGGCTGGATTCTGTGGCTTTGGATAGCGAACCTGCCGAAACCCGGGAGTGAGCCGCGTGTTTGCTGTTCCTGCTGAGCTCGTCGGGGAGCGCAGGGCCCGTGTGGGAGGACCTGGGGCTGTCAAACCAGTACGGCCCAGTGGCTTTGCCGGGCAGATGGGTGGGATGCTGCAGCCGGAGCTGAAACTGCTCCCGCTTGCCACCCCTGCAATTCCAGGTACAAACAGGGCAGGAGCGCAGGGACAGGGGCTTGGACAAACCATATTTTTGTGTGTTTTTAAAATTAATTGCATTATAACTGGAGTTTTTTAGAGTTTTCTTTGGGTGTGGCTGTGGAGTGGGTGCAGCCGCAGCCCCGGCAGAGCAGCTGGCACAGGACCCCGTTCGATGCCAGCTCCACTCTCGCACACGGGAACCATCTCTGCCAGCCCGTGGGAGCAGCCATTCCCTGGTTTTCCAGTTCTTCCTGCCCCAGACTGTTCCTGTCTCACAGCACCCGGGGCTGGGAACGAACGGTGTCACACCGGGTGTTCTCCGCTGACTTGGAAAATGCAGCTTTTTGGAATATTTTATTCCCAGAGCTGCTTTCCCAGCCTGTTGCAGAGCGATGCAGAGACATCACCCAGCAGTCTGGAGAGCCACCTCCTGCATGTGAGGAGAGGAAATCACCTCAGTCTGTGTTTCACAGCCTCTCTGCCCGGCTCTGCCAGGCCCTGGAAGGTGACAGCAGATCCAGGATCCCACTGGAGACTCCTCTGCACAGCACAGAACTTTCCATCCTCGCTCTTCATTAGAGACTGTTTTAAAATTCCATGAAAATGGCATACAATAAATCCTGGGGAGATGAAAGGGAGGTTTGAGCTGGCAGGAGGTTCTTTGGAGAGGCTCTATTTACACAAATTGTCTGGCTGACAAGAGAGAAACTGTTTTGACATTTTATAAACTCTTCCACTGATAATTTTGCATCTCAGTACAGCAAGGCTGGGGGAGGCAGGACGGGGTGAAACAAAGCCAAGGCCCTGAGCTCCCTTCCCAGCTCTTATTTTTGAACACCAGCAAATTATTTAACTGCAAAGCACTGCAAAAGCAGCCCTTCTCTGAAAAGAAAGGGAGGAAAGTGCCATTATCCCACGGATGAGCATCCACAGGAGGGGACAAGGCACCTGGCACAGGCAGCACCCACTGCCACTGCCCTGCCTGTCCCCAGGGCTCGAGGACACGGGGTGTAAAACCCATTTAGCAGCTTCTCTAGATCAGTTTGCCTCCAACAAGGGTGAAGTGGATGCTGCCAGAAATGTGTGGCTCTATCAGCTGCAATAAATATATGTGCTTGATACGGGGTCACTGAATTACTCTGAATTCCGAATGTGCAGTGGCATCTCAGGCTACAAATGTCCCAGATTAAATAGATATTACCAAGGTATTTCCTAAGATTCCTAAGAACATTTCCTAAGATTTTGGGTTATCCTGTGCAGGGCCAGGAGTCAGATTGATGATCCTTGTGGGTCCCTCCCAGCTCAGGATATTCTATGATTCTATGAATATCTTGCTGTAATTTATTTATGAAACATGACTCACTCTCTGACTGGCATTCGTGGACTAATTCATCATTGTCAGCATGACTGGGGGGGAGGAGCTTATATTTCCTCTGGATATCTTTTAAGTGTTTTTTTCCTGCCTTTATTTCCCTAATCAAACCAGATCTTATTTATAGTACTGCCATTTCTGTCTGGGTAAGCCCAGAGTGGCCCCAATGGCTTAACAGGATTTATTTACTCCAGCTTTACGCGGGTGTAATGAACAGAGGGATTTGGTGCTGTGGCTGCACTAATCCTCTCGGAGGTGGAAGCAGAGGCTTTCCCCTGAGGAATTGTAATTCCAAATGAACAAATGAGACCCCACCGGCCCTTTTGGAGGGGGAAGGAGCTGATGGCTCCAAACCAGAGAGGTGAGAGGTCCCAGTCCCCACGCTGATCCCACACAGGCTTCCACAGCTGGTTGGTCCCTCTGGCTTGGGCTCTGCAGGGAAGTTCAGTGATACCAGATGTTGATGGGCCTTGCAGCAGAGAAGGAAGGAGGGAGGCTCAGTTCCCACCTCACACCGTGACACAGCCACAGCCCCGGGGACCCAGAACCAAGGGCAGTCACACACAAAGGTGCCGGCGAGGAAGGAAAGCCTTCAGGGCTTTCTTTGATCAAAGATGGACTGAAAACAAACCATTTTCCAGGGAAGTGGTCCTGAGAGGTGCCTGGAGTGTCCCCAGGAGCTCGGCTCCACCAACAGGAAGATGAGCTGGAAGCAGCCGGGCTCTGGGGGCCAGCACGGCCCAGGTTTGCCGGGGAAGCTCTTTAGGAAGGAAGCATTGTTTATACCTTTTTATTTTTAATGTATGTATATTTGGATCCAACCTTTTCCATGATGGATGGCAGAAATCAAAGCCTCTTTTGTTCTGCAATTAACTCAGAGATGTTTTTTGGTTCCTTAGCAGAAAAAGGAATTTATTTTTCCTTACAACAAAACACACACAGAGTTCTCATTGCTGCAGAAAACTTGCGTTAATGACACTTATTGCCAGGATTGCTGCCCTGATTTGGGGGGAAATAAAGTGTTCTTAAATACTTGCTCTAAGTTTCGGAGCCTCACAATGACGTATCTGGAGTTCGCCCCTAAGATTTGTCTGGAGGAATCACAACACACTCTGCAGTGGAAGGGAATTTAAACTGAGCGTGTTCCCAGGGAAATAAGAACACCACAGCCTGTTCCTGGCGTGAGGAGGAGATTCAGCAGCAGGAGCTGCGAGGCGCTGGGGCGGCACAGCCCCGGCAGGTCTGCCTGGAGAAGCAGCATGGGAACGCGCGTCTGGAAGGACGGGGAGATAAAGTGTTATTGTTTCCATCTCCTCAGCTCCTCGTCACCTCCACTCCGATCCAAACACGTGGGAGATGAAACTGCTGAGCTGGGCTTTGCTCATTTGGCAGACGGGAAATGAAAACCGTGCTCGCTCAAGGTTTCCGTGAGGGGCTGGAGCAGGGGGAGCCCGGGCCCAGGGCGGCAGCAGCGGGATCTGTGTGAGCAGGGCACGGCACGGGCAGGGCGGGGAAGCCTGCCGGGGGAAGGCTCCTGGGGAAGGGGCAGGAGTGACCAGTCCCCACGAGACCCAGCGCCCAGTGACCAGTCCCCACGAGACCCAGCGCCCGAGAGCCGCTCCGGTGCCAGAGCAGAGGCAGCAGCGTGCGTGAAGATGCCAGCCGGAGCCACAGGACAATGCAGAGCAGCTCGGCGGCTCCCGGCCAGCCCGGCCGGGCGGCTCCGGGCACAGGGTCAGCGTGGAGGGGCTGCAGCCGAGCTGAGCTGCCCCTCAGCCCCTGCCCGGGGCGCAGGGCACGGAGCGCCGTGCGTGAGCACAGAGCTGCTGCTGGGCTGGTGTCAGCAGCCATCAGGGAGAACCCGTCAGTCTGGAATGCAGCTCCTCGCCACAACACACGGCCCAGGCAGTAAAACAAGTGATTAAATGCTCTGATACTTCTGCGGTTTCTGTAACTCTGGAAAGACAAGTGGAGATTTCTGTCATTAAGGTAACCTTAAGAACCGGCCCCCATCACCCCAGGAGCTCAGCTCCCATCCTGGTTTATCAAACGGGACAGCAGTTCCTGGGACACTTTTTGTCTGTTTAGAGCAAAAGTGAGATCTGGCAGATAAATACCCTCATCCCTGGCATGTCTGTTCCTTGGGAAAACAGCCCTGGGAGCTTCCTCCCACCAAGCAGGTGCAACGCTGGGGACTCGCTCGTGGGCTCTGCCTGATGCAGCAGGACTCAGTCCGACATCCACCCATGTTTTAGTGGGAAGCCACGGCTGTAGGTGACTCCAAACCTGGCTGTTTGTCGCCACCCTGCTCAGGTCACTGCTGGGCTGAGTGCTGTGGTGTCAGTGGTTCAGCTTTTTTCCCAGTCCCTGGCATAAATGCTGAGACAACTTCAGTCCATGAGCCACAATCTTCCCTGTCCGGGCCAGCTGCTCCCGGCAAACCCATCTGGTGGATTTCTCACATCAGATGCAACTGTTTTATCTTTGCTCCCTTCCATTGCTAAACACGGGCTGGGAGACGAGCTATTTTCAACTGCATCTGCTGTTATTTATGCAAACACTTTCCTTTCAAAGGGCAACAGAGGGACGTGCTGGAAGCCAAAGCACACCCAAACGTTTTGAGGATGTCACCGGGATTTTCTGCTGGTGAGGCACAGACAGCACGGCTCAGCTTGTGGGGGGCTTCCACCTCCCACAATCTTCAGGTGCAGAAAGGGGATCCGTGTGTGATCCGTGTGTGCTGCTGAGGGGTCCCAGGGTGACCTGCCCGGCCCTGGTGAGGCAGCAGCACCACTGGCCCCTGCCCAGGGGCGAAACCTCGGCAGGGTGGGAGAGACCCAGGACATTCAGGCCTATCTCAGGCAGTTTCCAGTCAAAGTTTCTGAGTCATAGCAGGAGTGGAAGTGACTCATGATCCACTAAGGAGGCAACAGCTGACCGCAGAGCTGGATTCAGGGGTGGTCGGATGGTGGCTGTGACACTCAGCTGCTGCCCGAAAGGACCAAGGGTGACTGTACTGGGAGGGGAAGCTCAGCACCGGCCGTGAGGAGACACAGGTGCCTCGTGCTCCCTCCTATGCAGCATTTGCTTTACTGTTAACAGCCTTCCCAAAGGAAAATACCCACTCTTCCCGAGAAAGAGGCCCAAAGCCAGGATTATTCGCTTGTGTTCAGGAAGCAATCAGAACACAAAGAGTGCTGTCAAAAGTCTAAGTGTTACTGTAATCATAATTATAGTGGAGCAGCTATTAAAGGGAGCTGAGGAACTGCCTCTCCTGACACAGCTGGTTTGAGACAAGCTCCCGCTAACCCCTGAAAGCAGGAGGAATGAAGGTGCTGGAGGGTCTCCAAGGCTGTGGGGTGATTAAGTCCACTTAGGACAGCAGAGCAGCACTAACTGGAAACACAGAGCTCTTCTCCAGGTACAGGTGAGTTCAGTATTATATAAACCCCGTCCTGCAGCCCTGTGCCTGGGTGTGCTGCTGGCCTGGGGCTGGGCTGAGGGCACGAGGCGTGTCTGATCCTTGGATACTGGCACTGACCCTGAACGGAACCAGTTTTCAACTGGGGGAGGTAATGAAGAAATTCCATGGATCTTACAGGGCTCCCAGAAGCTGACAGACAAGTACCTGGATTGTTACTTTTACCTGCTAATCAAAAATTACCCCTTGGCTACAATACAGTCATTGTGTGATTATGTTCAAAGAAAACAAATGTTTAAACCCCATGAAAGGAAACATGGGAGTGAGTACTTATTGAATTAGACATTCTCTCATTTCAATATATATGACATTTCATTTCAAGGCAATGTTTGTCTCATTGTGTGGCTACCACCAAACCTCCACAGTCAAAGGATGTCTCTGACTTCCTCTGGTAGTTACATTTTAACTTTTATTTTATCTTTGTGTTTTTCTTTCCTTTCCCCCCACTTCCCCATACTCTGCTGCCTGGATTTTACAAAACAGAAGTAGGAAGATGGCAGCTGCGTGTGCCCTGGAAGTGGGTGAGAGCAGCTGGCAGTGGAGGACGAGGTTTGGTACCCAGAGACACTCGGAGGCCACGGGGCGAGCGAGTGCCAGGCTGCACAGGGCTGCACAGGAAGAAGTTGGGTAATAGCAGAAAATGTGTGCTTGCAGCTCCTTTGAGCAGTGAGCACAGTTTGTCAGCTGAAAGAATAACACTTGGTATTGCTTGTGTTGAGCTCTGCTGTCCCAGATTTTCCTGCTTGAGACTGGGCCTCTCCTGGCTGTGGCTGCACGGGGGTCAGGGAGCTCAGTCCCCTCTGCTTTGGCTTTTTCTTGTGCAAATCCAGCAGCGTTGCCCAAGCCACATTGCAAACTGTGGATGAGGTTAGTGAGGGCAGAAGCAGGCCCTGGGCTGTGTTATGGGGGTCTCTCTGGAGGTGCCACCCGTCCCTAGCAGGGGACTTGTGAAGTGTCCTACGAACGATCTCAATATGAGGAGCTGCTGGGTCAGATCCCACCCTAAGCTGGGACCATCTCCCATCGTGTGTCCCAGCTTCTGAAAGACAAATTCACCTGTCCCATCCAGAAACAGCCCCAGCAGAGTGCTGGGAGCAGCTCTGTGCCACGGCCAGGCTGGCTGTGCAGTGGGGAGATGCACAGCTAACAGATTGCTGGGGACACTCATTCACACAGAGCTCCAGCACCTGTGATTAAAGCCAGGAGAGGTGCCCAGGCTGCTGGCTCTGCTCCTGTTTAGCTCTCCGAGGGTCCTTTCCTTCACAGGCTCCTCTGATAGGAAATTCCAGGCCGCTACAGCTTTGGACAAGGAAATTCTTGCTTGTAGAAAGCAAAGAGTAAGAGCGGCCCACTGTGCTGCTATTAGACTGAAACATGGGAATCCCTGTGTGTGATAATTGGCAGCTCCCTGCCGTAGCTGAGCACGGGAAGTGGGATTTGTGCTTCCTTCCCCAGTGAGTTTCACAGCCTCTGATGGTATTTATAAAACCCTTGAACCAGAAACCCCTATCAGTCTCTGCCTTTCCCCTGACTCTGCAGAACTGCAGACACCAGACTGACTCCGGGCTTTTCTGGCACACTTGCAAGGTAGGGAAATGTTTGGGAAGCTGCATAAGAAGCCTCCATCCCATGTCCCTTTCAGAGCGACAGTCACAGAGGAGGAAAGGCCAGGCTTGCTCGTGTTTATGGTAGAGGAAGCCTTGTTCTTGCCTCCTCACCCTTTCTGCAGTCCTGTGCTCACAAGTGGGACATCCTTAGGGCTCAAACCTGCAAAATACCTCCATGTTTGCACTGGGATCCAGCCTTTCCTGTGATTTCAAGCAACTCTAAGGACACTGGATGAGCTGGGGGAGGAGTATGGCCCCGGCACTGCTGCCCCAGGGCTGTAGTGCACGGAAAAGGCAGTCCAGGCTTTCCCTCTGGAAACCTGCTAGAGCTTCTGCAGAGCACTGCCCTGGGATCAGCCATCCCTCCCCAGATTCCCCAGCTCCCAGCTCATCTGCCTAATTACCTGGTAGCTTCACCCAGCCAGACAGCGGGCATGGAACAAACCAGGTCTGCAGTGGGAGCAGGGATGGGGTCTTCAGGGAATCTGGTCCCGTCTGCTCTGGGAACGGGCTCAGGGCCTTGGAGCTCACCTGCCCCTACAGAACCTGGGATGCTGGGTTGTGTTAAATGATCCTTTATGGTCAGATCCCTGGCAAGGACAGCGTGGGAGGTGAGGTGTGAGCTCAGTGACCCTCAGCCAGGGCAGCTGCTGGCAGCCATGTGGGTGCTCACTGTTAATTACATCATTAAGTCATTATTCATAATGATACACTGCAATCTCATCAGTAAAGAAAATAGTATGCTTGCACTTCAAAGGCTTGTGTTGAGGTCTTTGGAATGAGCATTTTTTCTTGATTCTTCCATGACTAGAGCTTAAAGAATGGTTAGTGTAAGGTTAGAGAGCACCAGTTCCTTACTTGTGAAGTTTAAGTTCAGGCACTCAGGACAGGACCGTGATGCAGTCAGCACCTTTACTTCTGACAGCCAGAGCAATAGAGTAATGTGTTATTAGCCTGCACGGTGTCAAACCCACTTTCATTTACTCTCCAGCCCTCTGATTCTATCAGCCAGGAATCCAAGGTCATTATGCAATCACAAATTGTTTCCGAATTTCATTAAATCAGCAAATGGGCCTTAGCTATGTATTTACATCAGCTGAACTTGTGATAATTTTTCCAATTGGGCAATTATTATTTTGGAGTAAAAGAAGTCCTGAGGGATTCTGCTTCATATTAATTTGCCTGCAGAACTCTCAGTGCAACCTCTGAAACTCAGCTGCGAAAGCAGGTGAAAAATTGCAATCCTGTAGCAGGTTCTGGGATAAATAAGTATTTTCCTTTCAGTCTTTTACTGCTGCCATACAGTAGGAAAAGGGGAGTGAAATCTCGGTATAATTTAATATGAATGAGTTTAGATTGCAGAGTTCGGGGAAAAAAGTTATTGTGGCAACCCCTGTTTTGTATAAATAGATGGGCTGTGACAAATTACACTATTTTTTAAATAAAACTGCAGTGTGAAGGGTCACTAGATTTCTTGGGCTGTGTCCAGGACATTACAGGCTGTGTCCTATATGTGACAGGATGCAGAGAATCGATTCTCTTTGCCTCATAACCTTGTGTTGTTGCTGAGTTGGTGTGGAGTAGAAATCCCTGGTTTGGGGTTGTCCGCAGGTTCCACCCCTCCAGGCAGGTGTCAGTGCTGTCAGTCACCCCGGAGGTGTCCCTGAAATAATGGGATTTGCTAGAAATGGGGAAATGCACCGAGGGAGAGACAAGGTGTGGACACGGGATTTAACACCCTGTTGACAGACTGGATTTGCTGACCAGCAATTCCCTGCTGTACGAGAGATAAGGAGCAGCAGCACAGGAGTGAAACAGCTCTGTCTGAGGGGCTGCATCTGTCTGCCTGAAGGAGGGCAGAATTTGGGGCTGGGAGAAACAGAGACCCAGATTTACTCCCTGTTGGAGTCACTAGGAAAAGCGCCTCTGATTTCAGCTGAACTTGGACCTGCTTCTCCTCTTCTAATCATTTCATAACCAGGTTCACATTCATCCAGATCTAATTTCATGTACTTGCAAAGTCTGACTCAGCAATAAATGTTATCAGCTTCCACTCAAACCTGCAGAAAATGGGGAAAAAAAGTCAACCTTCCCAGAACAGACACCAAATAGGAGCTCTGTCTTGCTGAGTCAGGCCCTCAGTGTGCCTGGACCCTTATTGTTCTGAAACTTAGAAGATGGTCCACAAGCCATAAAATAGATAAGTGTGCGATTCCTTGGATACAATAAAACTCTTCAGTCAGTGCTGAGCGGGAAAAGCTGCAAATGTGTTGGTATTTGGGGCAAAGTTTGTTAAAGGTTAAATTTTAAAGGAAATTTGGGGTAAAGCCTTGCAGAATGCTCAAACATTTCCATGCATGCTGAGCCTCTTAAAGGAATTCTTCCCTGTGCAGTTTCTGCCCGTAGGAATGATGTTTTTGTACAGCTCTTAAAACAGAAGTTACTGCTGATATTTTGTCCCTGCCTGTGTTCCAGACACAGCCTCATGTTTTTAAACATTGAGCTAGTAACTTCCTAAGTTCACAGATTTCACGATAACGTTTGTACTCTGAAGAAACAAGTTGCTCAACCACGAGCGCTGAGCATCCTTCAAGGCAGATGCTTTTGCCACACCGACTGTCCCACTGCGACTGAGCCTCTCACTGCTGAGGCTGCCAAGTCCTGCAGAGACAGAAAGTGTGGAAATCCTTTGCTGACATCGCCCTGCCTCCAGCGATTCAAATCAAGCAGTGATTCACCTGCTCGCTCCCAGCACGGTGGTCCCCAGGGAAGGAGACACCTCTTAAGCCATAAAAGCAGGGATTTACAGATCAGTATCAGCAGCCACAAGTTGTACCTGGAAGCAAAATTCTGCGCTGTGTATTTATTTCTGCTGCACACACAAAGCTGTGAGAGGGAGAACTGGAGCAGTTTCAATGAGAGAGGGTGAGTGGGGACTCTGAGCTGCGTGTCTCCTGGCCGCTCACTCGCTGGGGACTTTGGATAAGTCATTTAATCTTTGTTTACTCATCTGTACAGCCAGACAAGTAATATTTAGCATTTTTGTTGGAGTTCTGGATGAAAGGCAGCATGGCTGCTAAAATATTGTTGCTGTAGCCTCAGAATTCAACAAATCTGCTCGCGTCCCTGAAGTTTTGCAAGTGGTGATAGAGGAGCGTGGGGAGGACCGTGGGCGTGTTGCTGCTGCCTCTGGCACTGTCCTCTGCAGCCTCACCAGGAGCATCCCCAGAGATGGTGGCTGCAGTCCTCGTCCTGTCCCTGGTTATGTAAGGAGGTGACAGTGCTTGGAAACACGAGAGATCCCTCTGCATTTCATGGAGAGATGGCCATTGAAATCACAGAAGCGACTACAGCTCCTCCTGGGCTATTTATACATTCTCAACAAGGACAAAAAGCCCCTGAAATTTATTGACTGTTGACATGAGCTTTTCTGGAGTGTGTAGTTTAGAGCTGAATTATAGCTTAAGTTGGGGCTAATGAAATGATCTCCCAGATCATGAGACCCTGTGCAGTAACTGTGCTGGACTTCTGACCTGATCCTCCCTGTGTGGCTGCTGTCACTTACAAACCCTCAGTGACAAAAACACCATCAGGACATTTATGTGCCATTTCCTCTTCCTGCATTTTGTGTTTCTTGTTGATTACAGGCGTATTTCACTTCAGTGTTACAGTTCTTTATTTTTATGCTTTTCTAAAAAAATAAACAAAACCCCACATACTTTTAAGTGCTGTGTTTCAAAATAACTTCTTAAGGGTTGAGGGTGATGTGGTGCTGGTCCTGAGCCCTGTGGTTTGTCAGTCCTTGGTGACCTCGGAGCTGCTCCTGTCCTGTCCCATGCGCGACCGGTGCAGCATCATTTCCTCCATATGGAAACACCCTCAGCCCAGTTACCCGCTTGGTCCCTGCTGTTTGCTGTCCACCCTTTCCACGGAGAAATTCCCCCCGATGTCCACCCTGCTCCTCCCCTGGCCCAGCCTGAGGCCGTTCCCTCTCCTCCTGTCCCTGTTCCCTGGGAGCAGAGCCCGACCCCTCCGGCTGCCCCCTCCTGTCAGGGACTTGTGCAGACCCCCAAGGCCCCCCCCGAGCCTCCTTTTCCCCGGGCTGAGCCCCCCCAGCCACTCCTGCTGCTCCAGCCCCTTCCCCAGCTCCGTTCCCTTCCCTGGACACGTTCCAGCCCGTGCATGAGGGGCCCAGCCCCGGACACGGCACCGCGGAGCCCCGGCCCGTGCCCGCCCCGCGGGACAGTCCCTGCCCGGCCCCACTGGATGCACATTCCCGACGGAGAACAAACACCGCCAACAGCCCCGCACCTGCCCCGGCCCTCCCGGAACTTTTGCCGGGGCCCTGCGGCCCCGTCCGTCCCC
>VZTD01004029.1:1421489-1477632 GCA_013397725.1 Rhagologus leucostigma
ATCTTGTGCGGCACCGGGCGGGCTGCGCGCAGCCGAGGGTGTCGCCGAGCTCGGCAGATAACCGGAATTCTTGTGGTGTTGGTGGGGTCAGGTGTGTGCGGGGCGTCCCGTGCTCGCTGCTCCCCGCCATGGGAAGGGGCGCAGGCGCTTGTGCGGGGCCCGAGGAGCACCGGAGGTAAAGGGACAGCGAGGTTCGGGGTCACGGAGGGTGGGCTGGGACAGGGGGTGCAGGACGAGGGCAGGGGCATGGCAAGACGAGGGACAGGCTTCACCGGCCACTCCGCTTCGCCACCCCGGATGGGCGGCAGGAGGTTTGGGCAGGTGGGACAAGCCAAGGGAGAGCCCCTCGTGAGCCACGTGGAACAGCGGGCTGGTCCATCCTCATCCTCTGGTCCATCCTTTTCCTCTGGTCCGTTCTCATTCGCTGGCCCATCCTCACTCTCCACTCCCAAGGACTGGTTGTCTCAGACCACCTCAGCTCTGAAAAGGTTTCTTGCACTTCCTTCAGTTGCTTTAAAGAGAAACTGTTCTCTGCGTAGGGAAACTGTGGTGTTTAGATACTTCTCGTTAATTGGTGTCTTTGCTTGCGATATTTGAGGTACAGAACGTGTGGGTTTGGTGCAGGGATTCCTGCGATGTGGGAGGGTTGGGGTTCGGACACAGCGAGTCAATTCCGACTGACACAGAGCTGGAATTGGGCTTTGCTTTGCTCACAGCTTGGAACGAGCTGCAAACAGGAAGGGCAAACCATGAAAACTCTGCGTTTTTTCAGTAGCTTTCAGTAGCTTAACAGGGGAGATAATATTTCTTAAAATAGTTGTTTGACTTGAAAACGCCTGTCTGCCTCGGAGTATTGTATCGGCACTCTATAATTTCTGTTGCTGTTGTAATTCTCTCTGACTAGTTGTGTTGCTCCATGTAAAGAGACACCAGACTATCTGAATAGTTGAGGAAAGCGGCTGTTCAGTTGACAGTGCCTGTCTGCTGTGAAATGTTTCACTGTTGTGATTTGTGTCGTTGCTTTTTTCATACTGAAATGGTGTGTCAGTAATTCTCCCTGGTGTAGCAGATCCTCGGATCTGGAAGGGTTTTAAGGTGGGAATTTGTGAGACTTTCAGGAAGTAATGGCTGAAGCTTGGAGAAACAGAAAATGGTGCATTAGCAAAGCTCTGTGCCTTTAATGAGAAGTTATCCAGAATCAGGCAAGTTAAGGGGAAGTTCCAGATGGAGCTCTCTTGCTTTTTTGGTCTCTGCAACTTTCTGAATTCACAGAAGCGATGTATTTCACAAGTATGAAATGCTGTCTGATTATTCTGACATCATTATCACGTTGCTATAGTGACTTCATTGTGCTGGGAATGCCATGTTCACATCCGGTTGCTATGGAAAAAATCAGTGTCATAAATAAAAACATTTAATGTTCTGTTCATCCCTGTGGCAGGAAAAAAGGCATCGATTTATTGACATGAGTGAAGACTGACAACATATTCCAACAGAAGTTCTTAGTGCCAAGTTATAAACTGGGAAATTGTCACTTGCCGTTCTCGGCAGATTGTCCCTTGCCTCTCTCTGTTGTGGCAGGTAGCAGAAGTTGTGAAATCCTGGTTTTGGAATGGAGGGTGACAGAGCGTCTGTCGTTCTTCAAGGTGGAGTCGGCAGGAAGTGCTGTGCTCGCACCGCTTCTAAAAATAATCTGTTTTCATGCGCAGTGTTTGCGACGCAGTGTTTGTGTTCCTCAGATCCTCCTCAGGGAGCTGAGTTATCCCCCTTAAAGCAGATCCTGCTCGCAGCCTGTGTGTGGGGGTGCCCAGGAGGCTGTGGGGCTCTGACCAAGGGACCGCAGCGGTGCGAAGGAAACCTCGGTGCCACCCCAGGCCCGGCGGTGTCACAGCCGGGCTGTCACCCCCAGGGCTCCCGGGGAGCTGAGCGCTGGCTGCCATCACGTGTCCTGGCTCTGGCGTGGCTCTTTTTAGGGTAAGTAGCTTTGCTGAAGGTTTTGAGAGGATCTCCCTGCCAAACGGGCTGAATTACTCGCACAGCATAAGTCCAGTGACAGGTTAATGCTTTTATTTGGAGACTCGTGTTTACACAGAGCATCGAAACAGTTTGTATTTGAAACCATAAGCTGCAAATATACAGACATAGCTTATTAGTGATACATTTTGTGGCTGCTCAGCCAGTCTGAGGACTGTTCTTAAAAAAACTGAAAAGTAATTAAATAGCAGGAGTGTAACATGTGGATGTACTTGAACATAAAAGTTTTAATTGTATATTGAATCATCGTCCTGGGCATAAACAACTCCAAGCATTTGTTTGTACTTTATATTGCAGTGCTTTTTCTTGTACCCTGCACGTGCACAGCGCACTTGGTGGCACTTTGAACTTGTGCTCAGTGTTTAGAGAACAGATTGCTTCTGTGCAACTTTGCAGGCTTAAAAAAATCGTCTTCAAGAGGATCTTAATACTCTGACAACAGGAACATGTTATCTGTTTTCCTAGAGAAAACAAAGTGAATCTTTTGAACATATGTAAGTTCAAATCTTTAGGCTTTATACTCAAAATGTTTATTACGTGTAGCTGTTTGAAGTTCAGGATTATCCTTGATCCTGTGTTACTTTCAACCTTGCTGAAATCAGCTCAGCTGGCTCTGGCTGTGGATCCTGATCAAAACTTTTGGGTTTTAGGATAATATGGGAGACTTCCTATTTTATCACTTTCTTTTAATTTCTGATGAGCCACATTAATGTTGGACATCAATCACTTCTTATAACTTTGTGTATTTAATTCTGCAGAAGCAGATTCAAGAGAGACAGTGCTATTAAAACTTCGTGAAGTCTTAGGGTTGTATTTGGATTTTTTGGCCTTGATTTGGGGGGCGTTGGGTTATTGTTTGAAGATGAGGTAGTGAGGATGGTGGTTAAAGTAAAGCCTCAATTCATTTTATGTTGAGCTCTGAAATAGTTATTGATTTGTTTTACTCTTTTATTTAATAGTGAATTGGAAATTAAACAGAATTTTAATGGAAGTGTCTTCTTAAAGGAGTTCTACTAAATTCCAGGGTCAGATTTTCCTGTAGGCATTTGTGTTTGCACTTTAGGAAAGTTGCTGCTGCTGGAAACATGACACCTAATGGCAGAGATAAGTAAGGATGTCCCAAAGTTTTCTGAAAGAACTGTCCATCTTGCTGAGCTCTCTTACTTGATCCAGCCTGTCTTTTTCAGATGTTAAAACTTACGTAAGATGTAAACAGTCCCTCTCCATCCTTCCCGTCGGCTCCCCGCAGGTGCTGGGAGTAGAATCAAGTTCAGTACGTTTCAGGTAATGGAAATGGTGAAATAGAACATAAAGTTGTGAAGATGAGTTTATGCCAGTCCTCCCTGTACAGGTGGTGGGTGGCAGTGGTCAGGCCGGGAGGAGAGGCCCAGTTTTCGTGGGTAAGACATTTCCCAGAGTGGTTGGCTTTTGCAGTTCGGAGCAGTAGTGGGTACTCACCCCCTGCAGCTGCACTGCGAGGTGAGTAAGGCAAGTCAGAGATTGAACTCCTCTGCTTTCCCACTGTTGAACTTTCACTGTTGAGCATTCAGGAACTCTTGGAAGCAAGAACCCAGTAGAGTCCAACTGATACAGTTTAGTGTCTCCAGCACGAATATTAAGAGTGAAAAAAACATCTGTGTTGGTTAAGTGAAGAACTGTTGAACTGTTACACCTGAAGAGAAAGGATTAAAGTAGGTGTGAGGAAGATAGACTTTCATTGTGCAGTACCACTGCTGATGGAGGGAGGGAGTTGAGAAGAGAACAAGA
The DNA here is from genome assembly GCA_013397725.1 of Rhagologus leucostigma. Taxonomy (NCBI): domain Eukaryota; kingdom Metazoa; phylum Chordata; class Aves; order Passeriformes; genus Rhagologus; species Rhagologus leucostigma. The sequence continues at coordinate 1,425,291 of VZTD01004029.1, forward strand.
AACAGCAGTTCCTGACACGTCTGACCTAGGGCAGCGTCCTTCAGCCTTGTGCTGCAGCAGGGGTGATGTGGTGACTCTGCTTTGCCTGTGACAGCTGGGAAGAACGTGACCTGTGGCTTGTTCTGGCTGCCAGAATAATCCCAGATAGGTGACATTTGGTCTCTGTCCTCTGGGTACCAGGTTGTTATCTGCAAGAACCAGCCTGCATTTATGGGAGTTCCATCGAGCTGCCTTTCTGTTCCAACAAATTGAAGGTCTCCCCAGTTGTTTTTCAGCTGGCTGTGCTTGTTGCTGGAGTCTGTTGACATCTTCTGTGAGCTGGTTTGACACGTCTGACTGAAACCCTTTGGAGCTAAATGGCTCATTATTAGGAGCTTCCTGTTATTTCCTGTGATAGCATAATTTTGTTAATTAATGCCTGTTTTCTGAGCTCCCCTCTGAAGGAAAGGGGACCCAGTGACAGCAGAGCATCAGTCAGGACACACCTGGGTCTGCTCAGCTCTCAGTACCTGGTTTTTACACTGAAGCACTTTGTGCTGCACCTCTGGTGCCGTTTCACTCCCGCGTTTGCTATGAAACAAGTTTTGATCTGCAGAGGGACAGGAACTGGTTACTGAGAGATCACTTCTTCCCTTGCAAATACTGCAATAATTGAGGTTGTCTAAAGTAATCCGTTTAACAAAATTAAAATGAGGAGGCTGTGGGAAGAAGGGTGGTGCTCAAGGAGGAGCCACTGAGTGTTACATTCCTAATCAGAAATGCTGTGTTTAAACTTAAATTGCATTCATGTGCTGTGGGAAGATCCTTTGGGGTGTGTGTGGGAAGAAATGGGACACCAGAACCCATCCCTAATGTGGATCTCCAGTCATTTTGGGGTCTGTAACTTTTCTGTTGGCAGGCTGCTCTCAGAACCCTGTAGCAGGCAGCACACCTGGGTGAAGGTGAGCTCAGAACTGCCTGTTTCTGTTTCTCCTGTGGCAGCAGTGCGCAGGGCAGGGCTGGGGCTCTTTCTCACCGTGTCAGCTGCTGGAGCAGGTCGGGTGGCTCTGCTGAACCCCGACGTGGCCACATAAAGACGATGTTTTGATGTGTGTTCTGCTCCGTGCTGCGAGTGCTCCGGCAGGTATGGGGTGCTGGGAGTTGGGAAATACCTGCTATACCTGAACAGGCACTTCCTCCCTGCAGCTGCAGTGGCTTGACCTGAACCCAGGGAAAGGCACGGATTGGATTTTTTTTGGCTGAGAAATCCAGATGCTGACGAAGGCAGACTTGGTATGTTTCGAAAACTGCTGGTTGCTTTCTTTTGATGAACGGAATCATCTGTCTGAGGGAGAAGTCTGACCCTGCACAGGGCGTCTGTACCGGGGAAGAAACAGGTAACAGGACAAACAGACAAAAGAGGAGTCTCCAGGGCTGCTCACAGCCCGTGGCTGCAGGTGGTTGTCTTGGCTTTTTCACCTCTTTGACTTTGTTTAACTTAAAATGTGGGGAGCCAGGCAATGGCAGTCCTGTTGAGCAGGTGGCGCGAGGCATTGTGGTTTGTTATTTATTTTGAAGATTGATAAGATAGAAAATACTTAAATCCATCTGGGGCACTGAAGCGAGAGGTCTGGATGTGCCCACAGCAGTGGCTGTGTTAGGGCTGAAACAAATCTTTATTCATCACTTCAGTGAGGCAAAATACACTCAGAAGTATGCTCAATGTAACGAGCAGGATGAGCATTTCTGTAATAGGTGATTGTTGCTTTGTCAAAACCCTGCTTTTTGGGAATGTACTGCAACTAGTAGCGTGTTTGTCAATGGGCTGTGTTGCATAACTGCTGCTTGCTGGAGCATTGCAGGAAAACGACACTTGCATTTCACTTGTCAGTGGCTACAACTGCAGATTCAAGGCTGGCTGGAATGTTTTGGGGTTTTTTTAGTTGAAATATTTGTTGGATTCAATGATGTTGTGTTCTGCAGTGTTCTAATACTGAAAAAATGTGAACTTGTCATGTTTAAATCGGGTATTGCGTGTGAACTCAGGGCAGTGCAATCTGCTCGTGATGGATCTGAGCATCTCTGGCTGCAGCTGGGGCTGTGACTGCTCCCTGCCTCTGGAAGGAAGGCTGCTGTAGGTTTTTGTCCAAGGGAAGAATCTGTGTGGAATCAGGCATTTCTCACATTTTTAGTTGGAAATAGACCCTTAATCTGGAAAGAACGGAGGAGGTGGGAGGAGCAGTTCAGCTGGATGTATTGCTTGCAGTGCCTTTTATGTTGTATTTTTATGTAATATTCTTTTCTCTCATGCAAATAAACTTGAAGTTGTAGGGAGGGGCAGCTGAGAAGAGGAAAACTTTCATTACAGACAGCTGACATGCAGAATAACATCTTTTTATATGCCGCTCACCACGTGATGGTTAAAAGTAACTCATAGTTCACTGGGCAAGGCTATTTCTGGCGCAATTCTCCTTTTTTTGTGCAACAGTGTCATTCCAGCACATCTTGCTTTACCCTGGGATTTGACGTGTTTGTTAGTTCTGTGCTGAGTAACAGTTACTGGGTATCAGGCCTGAAGAACAGAAATCTTGATGGATTTATGAAGTAAATACGGGTGAAGATAAAATAAATTTAGCCAATTGTTGCTTTCTGCTTTAGATTATAAGACTAATTGTAGCTGAAAATAACATTAAGATTAAAGATACAGACTGAAGTGGTTCCAGACAGCCTTTCTCATTAAATATTTATGCATTTAGGGCTTTTAACTCATCAGATCACTTATGAAGTTGTGGAGATTACAATATTATTATGGCTTTGCCTTGTTCTGTGAATACACTGCACTGGCATATTGATCACTAGAAGCAGTCAAAGCTTTTTCAGGAATCCCATTTGAAATGATCAAACAGATGTTGTAATGCTCCAGGGCACTTTCGGTGGTGTGATTCTGAGAAAGCGGGTCTTGTCCTTTATTCTGTAATTTCAGTATTTGCAGCCTCTGTTAAATGAGCTGTTTGCCCAAACCCTGGTCATAAACACAGTATCGAGTCCAAATCCATTTAGCACAAAAGCAGACTTGAGCTGGGTGCTGGGGTGGCTTAGCAGGTGTCAGAAGGATGAAGCTGTGTCTACAGAGCTGGGATGCTGTAATTTCTTTTGTTGTCCTTTTCGTGCCAAGTTCACATCCGCTGCATCTCTATGGGCAGAAGTTGAAATATATTCAGGAACTTTTTTGAAAGCAGTGATGGTAGTACTGTGCTGAGGTTTGGCTGATGCTGTATTTGCAGATTTACTCTAGAAAAAACAGATGACTGGAGTTCTAACTTTGGTGGGAAGGTGTCCTCACCACGGGGAAAGCACAGAAATTGTGGGAGATGGCAATTAACACTCCAGTGAAGTGTGGTGTTCTCAGGTCCTGCTCAGAGTGCAGAACCGGCTGTCCCCAGGCCATGTGTTTGACAAATTTACATACTAATATGGGAGAGATGATTTTTTTCCTTTTGCCCTACGTCTTATCATTTCAAAGACACATTCTAAAAATAAGACTTTTTTTGTTCCTGTTTGAATAGTGCTGATGAGGTGGAGGGGAAGGACTGGCTGATGCCAGTGCTGCTCATGGGTAGGATGTGTCCTCCCTTCCGTGTGAGTCAAACACAGCCCCTCTTCTGGGAGCAGGACTCCAGCTGCCCCTGGGCTGGGGGTTGTTTAAAGGCAGCTGTAAAATTGTCTATTTTGGTTGTAATCAAGCTTGACCTATAAATACTGAAATGGCTCATATAAAACTGATTAAACTATCAGAGCTGTTTCCTTTAATGTCACCTTTTATTCACCATAAAGGAAATTCCAGGATGAATTGTAAAAGGAGTTTTGCCCTTTTAAGCAGGTTCAGGAGGATTAAAAAACTTCAGAGAAGCCCCAGTGCAGAGGCCAGATCTGGCAGTGGTTTGGTTAAAACCCCCCTGGCCTCGAAGCTCTCACTCCAGCACTGAAGTGTTAATAGCTATTTGAATATTCCTTCAGTTAAAACCTTCACACAGAAGAGAGTTTCATTTTCGCTGTAGAAGAAAATTCGGTTTCCACCCCCACTCTGCCCCAAGGTTCCAGGAAGCAGCATTAAGGGGCTGCGCTAAATACTGAAGGATTAAGCACCGCATTAAACAACTTAATTTCTTTACGAAACGTAATGAAACTGTTACTTTCCCCTCTATTTGAAGTTAATTCTGTGCACTTACTGCTATTCAGGTTCCTATCAAGCCTTAAAATCTGCCATGAAAAGCATTCAAGAGGTGCAGTCCTACTTGGCAGTGCTAAAACACATCCGTTGTTAGCTGTGTTTAAGTCCTCATTACATGGATACTCATTGCTGTAGGGGGTTTATTTAAACTGATAAACAAATGTAGTATTAATAAGTGGCCATATGGTCGGTGGGGCTTTTCATTCTGAAAATCGTTGTTAAAAGAGGCGTTTAACGAGCGGCAGTTGCGTGGGAATGGCAGGGGGGGTTTGGTTGCTTGTGGCTGCCACACACCAGGCGGGTGAAAATCTCTGGGCTGCGCATGCAAAGCTGACCTTTAGAACGGGCTGCATGGGCAGATCCAGTGTGTAAACACACACACACATACACACACTGATTGTTGCAGCTGTGCCAGGGAGATTTAAAGAATCTCAATATTTTCTGGAATTTGTGAATTAGCCCGGTCTCCTGAAGGGCTGGGAAGTGCCCCATGTTTAGAGGCTTGGTATTTGTCTTAGGATTTATCACTGGTGGGTGTAAATCATAGAATCATGGAATGGTTTGGGTTGCAAGGGACCTTAAAGCTCACCCAGTGCCACCCTGTGCCCTGGGCAGGGACACCTTCCACTATCCCAGCGTGCTCCAACGTAGCCTTGAACACTTCCAGGGATGGGGCAGCCGCAGCTTCTCTGTGCCAGGGCCCCACTACCCTTTGAGTAAAGACTTTCTTCACAATACCTAGTCTTAACCTATCCAATGTCAGTTTGAAATACATGGGAAGAGCAGTTTAAACCTCTCCAGTTTGATTGAGATTTGATTCAAAGAAGCCTTAGTGGGCTGGAAGCTTTGACTCTCCATTAAATTTTTTATGCTGGCGACCGAGTAAGGTCAAACTGGGCTTTATGACCAGTGTGTCTGGTCACTGCTACTGCAGAAATGAAATAATTAAAGTGCAAGCTGAAATTGCAGTGGCAATCTATCTACCTCATGTCACTTATTTACTCTTAATTGTATAAACCAGGAAGAATAGTGGCGAACGTTGCCAAGCTACTATCAGCACAACAAATTATTCCGACCAAGTAGAACGGAGTTGGTCTTTTGCTACGATTGAGCCTCCTCGGGTCTGTCTGGAATTTAATCTGTTTTATAAAAGGTCAGGATATTTTTTTTCCACTAAAGGAAATGGAGAGGAATAAAAAACTTTATAGGGCTTAAAAATCAGTGGCAAGTTGTGGATGTGGTGGACAGCAGATGGAGGAGGTCCCCTAAACGGCTGCTGTGTCTTATGGCGATGCCCTTCAACGTTTACGCATTTGGCTGATGAGGAAGGGGGAAAGGAAGTATTTGTTTCATTTTTTCTTCCAAAAAAAGCTGTGGAGAACTCCTGTGAGTGGTGTAAAACCCTCTGCTGAACTACTCCAGTAGGGCTAGATGGGAAAAGGAGAAATGGCAAATGCGGCCGTGGTGTTGCTTGGGAGGACCTGTGACCTCACAATCCTTCCTACCAAACTGTTTCAGATATTTGTAATTGAGAAAAGTGTGTTTTGCCCTGGATGTGAGGTGGCTGTGTCCTGTTTGCAGCTCGGTGCTCGTTAGTATTAATTTGCAGAGTGCCGCAGTCCGTCCGGAGGGGAGGCTGCCAACTCCAGCCACTGACGTAGCGCTTTGTTCTAATTTGGGGATGCAGTGTGTGTTGGTCTTTGAGTTGTGCTGCTGGCTTCCTTTCCCCTGCCTTTGTCTGGCTGGCACATGTCCCTAGCAACTTTCTGCAAGTGCAGACCAATAGGACAAAAAATAAATTAGCCGTTTCAGCATGGCAGGCTTTAGCTGCCCAGAGCCCTTGTTCCTTGCCTGGAGAGCTTCTATAGCAAAGCAATTTCCAATGAATAATTAGGCAGCCACTTCCATAGAAGTTAACATTATGTTATTTGAAATTGCAGGTTCAGGGTGAAGCTGATTGCACAAAAGATTACAGGCTGAGGAGGATCAATCCCAGAGTGTGTGTGCACAAAATGACTATTTCCAATGACAGAATTATTGCTGTTTTCCAAGAAGTTTGTTTCTCTGCCTTGTTTGTGTGGGCTGCAGTTAATTTGCTCAAAGCTCCAGCTCAGCACAACACTGGAGTCGGAAGGGCTCTGTTGCTAGAGGACTTTACTCTTCGCCCAGGCTTTTACGGCCTTGGCCCTGGCTCAGGAACCTCCCAACGCACCACGGAGGATGTGGAATGATTGAGAAAGTGGCGACTGGGATGTGGTTCAGAGGAGCACACGGCTGGGCCTTGAGCTTTTGGGAATGGATGCAAGATTTGAAGGCTGCTCTCTTGCCTTTTCTGATAGAACTCTTCAGATAACACCTCTGGCCAGTGTGGTTGTTCTCCTGTGTTCTCAAATACCTGTTTGCTTATTTGGCTTGTTGCAAACTTTTATTTTCTGTGTGTGCTTCTTGCTGTGTCTTTTTGGGGTTATTTGTTACCTGAAAAGCAAAAGGAAAATATATTTAGACTTAAGTTACTGATGACTTGGACAAGGGGCAGCGTGTATGTTCCAGCATCAGGAATGCACCACAGTGGGGTCATGACTCACCCTACAACAGGCTTGTGCATGGCTAATTACACGTTTGTTGCCTTGATGGGTATTTGATTTGATGCTGAAAGCAGTCAGTGGAAATGATAATGATTTTACTGTTAAAATTACAAAACTGAGGCTAAGATTCTTGGCACAAATTATAAAATGTTACCTCTTACGTAATGTTAATATATAAAACACACTTACTTTGGTGTCAGATACCGCAGTGATAATGAGTGAGAAAATAAATGCAGCGTCTGTGAACGGAAGTTTGTCAAACTGTGCTTTTGAAGTCATATTGAAGTCCTGCTTTCTGCTTAGTCTGGTCTTTTAGTCTTTTGTTTTTCTCTTCTGTCTCATTTTTCTGGTGTTCTTGGCCTCAGGAAAGGTGGAGGAGGTTTTTCCTGTACCCTAAAGCCAGGGAGTTCGACTGCCCTTGGGGTAGGGGCTTGGCAAGTGAATCCATGGCAGTGATTTTTATTAATTAAATAAACGCCTTGCTAACTAACAGGGTGATCTATGACAGTGTTTGTCTTGCTGCTGTTGAGGGGCGGTATCTGCTAATGAACTGTGGGATTTCCAGACAAACCCCCTTTCATTTGGGATGCACATCCCTGTTCCCGGCACGACTCGCGTGTAACCGTTGCGTAATTGATGACAGCTTTGATGAGCATTAGGGAATTATTTCATGTGCTTTCGACTTCATTGAGTAATTTAATATCTCAGAACATGGTGTAGGACAAATTAGGGAGCAGGTGCTGAGTGGAGCTGTCGCTGGGCAGTGCTGGGAACAGTGGCTGGGCTGGTTCAAGCCAAGAGGAGATCCTTGGTCTGGTGTTTCCAGCCTTCACTGCTGTATCATTCTCTCTGTTTGTTTGGATTTTTTTTTTATTGTGGAGGGAATCCGTCAGTTTAAGTGTGGTTTTGATCACTGTAAATCTTCCCCTTGCAGAAGTGCTGGGTTTGGGTTTGTTTTGCCAACACGGCTCTGAGTAATGAAGGGATTTTGGTAGAGCGTTGAGCAATGTTTAGCTGACACTTTTAAAAAAAGAAAATCCACCCCTTTCCATGGCCTAGTTTATAGTAACTGAAAAAAACTGGCACGGAGAACATTTACAAGTTGAAAATTAAACAGGTTTGTTTATAGTAGCCACGATTCAGTATTTAACTGCCAGGATAAAAATAACCAGGACGTGTGGCTGCAACATCCCGAGAATCTGCCTCTCATTTGGGAAATGGGAAGGGCATGGCCACAGGAGTGGCACAGCCAGCCTCGAGTGGAGGTGCTGGAGCTCACAGAGACATCTGTGCTTCTCTCCCAAATGTGCACAGTGCTGACGGCACTTTTCCCTTGGAAACGTTCAATATTCCGGTTTCCGCTGGTGAAAATCAGAAAAAGGGAGGTGTGAGTGATGAGCAAGCAAGGAGTTATTCTCTTTTTTCTTCCTTAAAGCCAGGTGAGTGGTCCTTACTCCCTGCCTCTCTCTCCTCTCTGCCAGGGACATCTTTCTCTATCCCAGTGCATCTTTCTGGGGAAGAGCAGAGAGCAAATACCCCTCAGGCTCACAGCGCCCGTGGGTGTAGAAGCTGCACCTTGAGAGGCCGTTTCACATTGTCTCTAGGAACTGATGCTGTGGTTTCTGCGCTGCTCCTTTCTGTGCCTCGCTTCTTTCTGTTCCTTTTCTCTCACCCTTAAACTCGGGCTGTGCTTTTTGAGTGCAAGTGCAGCCGGTGCTGCCGAGCCATCGTCTGTCTGCAGTGCTGGAGCTGGGACTGGCAGTGCCTTCACAAAAAATCATGGAATCATGGAGTGGTTTGAGTTGGAAGGGACGTTAAAGCCCATCCCGTGCCACCCCTGCCCTGGGCAGGGACACCTTCCACTGTCCCAGGCTGCTCCAAGCCCCAGTGTCCAGCCTGGCCTGGGACACTGCCAGGGATCCAGCGGCAGCCACAGCTGCTCTGGGCACCCTGTGCCAGGGCCTGCCCACCCTCACAGAGAAGGATTTCTTCCCAGTGTCCCATCTAACCCTGCCCTCTAGACTCACTTTCTCTTATACTTGGAAAAATAATTGACAAGGATGAGAGCTTCATTACCTGTTTCTAAACAATTTTGATTTCTCTGACTCCAAGGTGACTCCAGAGCTGCTAAAAAGAAATATTTTCAAAAAACCAGCTTACTAGGTTTTCATTTAAACTTCCTATGATTCCAGAGGAACAATTGGTTCTTTTTTTATCCCTTGAAAATAAAGGATAAAGTGCTGAACCTATAAAAGACAGGACCCTTTGCCTGTCATAGCAGCAGGGTGTAGCCAATGCTGTGATTACTGTCTGAAGTGTCAGTACTGCTGCTGTTCAGCGTTACTGAACGAAGGATTGGGATACTGGAAGTGTTAGAGCCTTCTAAAACTCTTGGACAAGGAGCCAGCAGGTTCCTGGGGCAGGGGGATGATGCTGCTGGAATTGTTCTGCTCTCGAGGACTGTCACAGAATCCCAGAATGGTTTTGGGTTGGAAGGGACCTTAAAGCCCATCTCATTCCACCCCCTGCCACAAACATGATGGATTCCCTAAAATAATTGTGCTTTGGAGGTGTTGCATTGGATTTTACCATGGCAGTGCTGATTGGGAGCAAGTAAGTGATGGTTTTCCTCCTGTAACATCATCAGGACATTGGGCTGCTCTAAATCTTTCTCTTGTGTTTCTGGTAGTACTTTCTGTACTAAGTTTTCATTTTCTAAAATTAGTTGTGAACTTGATGCAACCTCAAACATGGTTAGTTTGACTTGAGTTTGTCTTTTGTAAGTGAAGTCTTCCTTGGAGTATTCTAGGGAGGAGAAGTCCACAGGAACACGGTGGTTTGGCTTAAGCACTACAGAGATGCTTTGCAAATGCTGGCACTTGAAAAATTATTAACTCTTTTTTTAATTCTTTTTTTCAGTTCCTTGTGGGGAGCCTGGAAGAACCTTCAGTAGAGCTGCTAACACTGATGAGAGATCTTTTATGCCAAGGTAAGAGTTTTTCAGTGTTCTCATTGTATTTTAAATGAAATTTCTGTGAACATAGGAGTGGATGATTGTTAAGTGGGGTTCTTGCATTCACTCTCTTTCAGTGCTGTGTTTGCTTATCTTGGTTTATGCTTCTCTCTCTCCACCGCCCAAATTGTAAACTTCTTGGTGAGCTGCTGAAACTTTAGTAACAGAAGCAGCTCGTTTTTGCATCAAGTTTCTGTCCTGAAGGGCCTCAGCCCTTGTTCCCACCACCTCCCCCAGCCTGTGCCCCGCTTCTTCCGCTGCTTGGGAAATACCCTGAAAGTTTTGCTTCTTCCTGCCCCAGTTCAGCCCCTGGCTTGCAGGAGGGTGAAGGATGATTTGTGCAGTTTGGGGAGTGCACGAGGGCTTGGCTGAACAAAGGTGCAGGTGAGTGGGAGCCACATTTCAGGTCAGAGCTTCAGCCGTGTTTGCATCCACCCCCTGGTCCTTCACAGGGATCCTCTGCCTGCACTGCCTTTGGCTTGGATATTGACACAAATATCCTGCAGCTTTTTTCATCTCTCCATCTGCTCCCAGGGTAGAGCCCTTCACTTTTCTGTTGGGAAGGAGCTGAGCAGCTTGGGGTGATGCTGTGAATAGATGAATGCCCATTTCTGTCTCTTCCTGGGCAGTGTTGGTGACAGCAGCAGCAGAGAAGAGATGCTCCTCTTAAAGATACAGAACAGAGATGAATTCTGATGTGTCAGGTGTTTGATGGTGTAGAAGCAAAGTCTTTTCATAACTATAGATGAAAGAACCCTATGATTTATTACTCTGTAGGTGATGGAGGTGGTTTGGAGAGTGATGGAATGGGCAGGGGGAGCTGCAGCTCAGGGCAGTGGTGGGCGTGTGACACGTGCTCGGTGCCCCGGGCTTGTCCTGCTGTGGCTCGGTGGCCGTGCCTGGGAGAAGGGAGCCAGGAGCAAGGAGACACACTCAGCTTTTGCTTTATTTTTGCACCCCAGCATTCAGAACTAATGAGGCCAGTTTCACAACATTTGCAGTTAATTTTTTTTACACTCCTTAGTGATCATACTCTTCTCTTGACTCTAAAGGAACACTTAACAGCCATAATTTAATTCCATTTTGAAATGGAGCCGTTGCTTCACAGCGTGTGACTCTACTACAGAGAGCTCCGGGTGGAAATGAATGCTGCTGTGTCTGACTGTATTTAGGTGGGCTTCAACAGTTGCCAGATGAAAAGTTGGCTGGGATGCAGCATAGTAATTTCTTGAGCACTCTATTCATGTTGTATAAACAGATAACATTAACATACTTGTGAAAGAGCTACAAGATAATTAAGGCATGTGGGGTTTACAGTAATAAGGCTCGTGCCTTTCAGGATCTTGGTTTCCTCTTGCACCTGAAAAAAAAAATCAGCAAATACTGTAGAGAAGAAATGAGAAGTTAGTCTTGTACTGCTCCCAGCTAAAACTTTCCCACAAGTATTTTCTACTATAAATAAGAAGTGAAATAGTTCACAGCTAAATTTAACCCTTAGCTTGATTGCTTTCTGGGTTTTCTTTGGTGGAACTGACTGTGGAATTGTAGGAAAACAAAGACAAACTGGATCAATAAGTTGCGTTTATGCTTTATAAAAAATGCATCACCTTTTAATTTCTAGGGATTATCAAGGGGAAAAGAATTGTTAATTGGAATTCCCCTCTCCTTCCCATTCAAAATCATGATTTTTGAAAGAAAGGAAGTGAATGTTACTTCTCAGGGAAATGCTCAAGCAGAAGAGCTTACAGTTCTCAGAATTTAGCCGAAACTGCTGTCAGTGTCCTGGAGTGCACAGACATTGCCTGCTCTGCTTTGAGACAGTTTCTGGAAAACCCCGTTCAGTTTGACTTGATTTCACAGTTTGCAGTTAGGCAACTGCAGCTCACATGGGCTTCAAGAGTTGAAGAAAAACCTCTTCCAGGTGCTTAAAATGATGGGCTGCGCTGACAGCTTGAGCCTTACTCCCTCTCCAAGGTTTGGATGAGGGGACGGCAGCTTGGCTGTGTGACTGCAGAGAGCCTCAGCACAGGCAAGTCCTTTATTTCTGTTATTCTGGCTTCAAAGTGAGCTTAAAGTCGTGCTAAACCAAACACAGAAATTGGTGTGTCTCTCTCCAGCTGCACGTGGGATTTTTAAATTGTTTAAACCCGTACTTGTGTGACATTCAGCCCACGAAGCAGGCTGTGGCTGAGGGTGAGGGCTGAGCTGGGATGTGCCGGGAGGGTCTCCAGCTCCCTGTTGAGCAGCGGGTCCCGATGCAGCTCTGACTGGTGATGGGTGAGCAGCAGCACATGGGATTCCTCTTGACGCTGTTTTACATCTTCCCCTTGGGAGTTGAAATGACAGAACAGAACCTGTCCCGATTTAATGATTACGTAAACTTGAGACACAGATTGTCAGGGAGTTGTCCACATTGCAAAGCTAAAAATACAGCCTGTTCTTCACAGGCTCGCTCACGGCAGTCGACAAGGTGATACATTTCTCTATCAAACTCCTTGGAAGACGTTTTTCTTTTTAAAGGCTGTAGCCAGTGAACCCATAAATCCTGTGCAACATTAGTTTGAAATGCCTTGGAGGAGAGGAGCCTGCCCAGGCTCCCAGCCCTCGAGTGTGCACAGCCTTACTTGGGAAGGAAGCGCTGTCCGTGCGGAACGGGGGATTCGTGCTGAGCTCTTTGTTTGCCGCAGCTCCGGCAGCGGGACAGCCCAGCCTGGCTTCTAATGTAAACAGAGAGTAAAGTGTTTATCACCAGCTTTGTCATTTGCCTTATTTGTCAGGGAATCTCGAGGAGAATGAGAAGTTTTCTGGTGCTGCGTAGTGACTTGAGGGAGTTGCAAGATTTCCATAAAAAGGCAGAGTCTGTGCTGGGCGAGCAGAGAGCTCTGCCTTGGCAGCCGTGCGCTGGGCCTGACCTTTTCCAGAGAGAAAACACTGACCTGAATCCCTCCCTGCTGGGGGTGGAGGGGAGAAGGAAGCCTCTCCGCTTGCATCTTTCTGATCTAATTTTCCTGTCCCATACTCTGGTTTGTGCCATGAAATGCTGAGGAAGGAGAGGGCAGGCAGTGACGGCTCGTGGTGCCCAGCGCAGCTGGGACAGGCTCTGTTTGTCCCGTGGCGTGTCCGTCCTCTTCCTGTCCAAGCACTGCCAGGCTGAGGGATGCAGCTTTGGCAGACTCCTGTAACCTGGGGCTGTCGGAGTGGCCTTCCCCACTTGAGTGTCCATGTGGAAAAACAAAACCCAGAGCTGTTAATAAAGATGTTCTCGTTCTCGGGAGGGTTGGGTGAAGGGAGAGTGTTGCTGCTTTCAGGACACGTTGTCACAGCTCTGTGTTTTACCTGCTGCCTTTTCTCCTGCCTTGCAGGTCGCTCTCTGAACAGACCACACCATGCGTGAGTACAAGCTGGTGGTCCTTGGTTCAGGAGGTGTGGGCAAGTCCGCTCTGGTGAGTTTGGGGAAGCAGCTCTGAAGCCGACACACAGCCCCCCAGCTGCCTGTCTCACTGCAGAGCGGGTTACTGATGCTTTGGGGAATTTGTATGACTTAATATGTGCCAGGACTTCCATGTAGCCACTGTGACACTGCTGAGAGAGCTGTGGAGAGGTGTCATGGTTTTGGAGAGGTGATTAATTGCTGATAATTAGCATTTCATGTTTGCTTCCTGCGTGGGTGTTGTATTGTACATGGCTGAATATCTCTGTGTTGGTATTAAAAGCCCAACCAGCCTGGTACAGCAAGAGAAGTCTGGCTGGAATCAATCACAGAATTAGGGGGTTCAGCCTTGCACGCCTCGAAGGCTGCCTGTTTCCCATCCCCTGTGAGCACCTGGGCTCAGGACACCTGGACTGAGAATCCATCTGCAGCCTGTGCAGAGCCAGGAAGGAGCAGACTGATGACACTTTGCACTCCTTAAGTGCCTGTCTTGTTCCCAAGGAGAGGTTTATGTAGCAGGGTTGATAGCAAAGCATTGTGAGAGAGACTTGTGTCACCCGTTTATCACTCACCAGTCAAGCCTCTCTCTCCAACAGAAAGGCAAAGAACTGGTCAAGTGTGAAGTTATCTACAACAAGGAACTGCAATGTTCCTTGTCACAGACATGATAATGGCTGCGCAGCCTTTCACGTCCTGCCCCGTTGTTCATTCTGCTGCTACAACCAGGTGATAGTCCTGGTAAATCCCCTGCAGGATCCGGGTGAACAGGAGGAGAGATTATTCAATTCTGTATCAAATTTGATGCACTCTTTCAGCAATCCCATCCTAATCTTTACAAGATGTTTACAAGGTGTAATTTTTTTGCAAGCTCTGTTCTTCCACAGCCATTCAAGCAATCTGTATTACTTTTTCCACCAGCACTTCCTCGATTATCTTAATTTTTTATGTAACACTGAAAGACTCACTAGGTGAAATGGGGCACTTAGTAGTATGCTGTAAATAAAAATTACTCAGCATCTGACATATTTGAATTTCCTTCTCCATGATGTGAAGTCTGAGTCAGCACCGTCACTGACCTTTTTAACAGCTGAAATGCAAATACTCAAATAGTCTGGTAAACAAAAGTTAAATTCTTTTTGACAGGCTGGGTGCTAAGTCAGCTATTTGGTAATTCATATGCAGCATAGATCCATTGTGTTTATAAGAGCACACAGTAAGTGCCAACTAGCAGCTAAGAGTGGATAATATTTAGCTTTCAAAGTCTCTGTACTTATTTACAAGCATTAGTAAGGAGAGGTTACAAGGTGGGATTTAAAATAATGTGGGGGTCACTTTAAATTTCATTCTTCCAACTGTATAAACTGACCTGTGCAACAAAGAGCCTGGTGTTCATTTCCAGCTCTGTTTCCATTCGAGTGCAGATGACAATCTGGGGTTGTTTCACTGCAGATCCTCCTTGTTGTTTTAACTCTTCTGTGCCGATACAGCGCTGAGGGTGCTTCTGGTGAGGGAGTAGCAGAAAACCTTCACAGTTGTAAAGCCACAGTTGTTTAGCAACTTTTGTTTCCTGTACAGCAGTTTTATCCCATTTCTGAGGCTAAAAATCTCCTGGAGTGGCAGTGGGTGACACTATTTACAAGGGTGTCCAGTGGTGCAAAGTCTTACATAGAACTGGAAACTGAAGTTGGGCTGCACAACCCAAACCAAGGGAAAGTTCTAAAAGTTTTGGGTCTACATAACCCAAAACCACCCCCAGATTTGTAACTTCTCCCTTGGCCTTTCTTTTCACCTATAATAAATAAAAATAAAGTCCATCAGAGATCAAGAGTATTACGTGTCAGGAGTGGTTTGTCAGGTTCTCACACTCAGGGCTGGTTCACAGAGTTCCCCAAACAGAGTGGGACAGATGTGACAGTGCTCATGTGTGAGCCTCTGGCAAAGAGCTGCCTTCTCTGGACCTCTTTGGGGAGCAGCTGTGCTAACCTGACCATGCTGAAATACACAGAAACAGTCCTAAAACACAATCTGTAACCTACAGCTCTGGCTGCTGGGTTTATCGCTGATGGAACACTGTGATCCACGTTCGTAGGGGTTTCTTACTGTAAGGATTTTGCTGAGATCTGTTACCTCAGGCAGACTGGGACAACTGTTTAGTGTGACAAGAAAATACTGCAGAAGCAGAGACTTTGTTCATTAGAGTGTAAAATACATTTATTTAGTGATATAGAATGATTTTGAAATGAGTTAGTTGTGGCTTCTCAGACTTCACAAATTTGCAGTATTTGTGTATAAAACTTGTGAAAGGTTCGGTTGGCAAAAGATATTTGGTGTGTTTGTTGATTATCAAGAGACAAAATTATGTGCTGGGATCTCAGCTCTCAGTTTCACAAACAAACAGCACCTCGTTTTACACCCGAATCTTCAGACACTCCTGTGCTGTTTTACTGCAAGTTATTGTGGGTGAAAAGGAAAAAGCCTTGCCTCCCAGAGGAGAAGGAAAACGCTGTCCTGGCAGAAGCCAAGGCACAGAGCTGGGCTGTCCAGGGATGGTCACATCCATGTGACAGCCCGGTGGGAAATGCTGAGTAGATTTGCTCTGAATAATTACAGGGAAGAAAGAGTTCCCCTGTGAATGGAGTGAGGGCTCCTCCTTCAGTGGTTTGTACACAGGGAGTGTCTGGAGGCTCTCCAGGCTGCACTTGCTGCTCTGCCTGTCCCTGGGTGTACAGTCCAGGGCAGCTCTGTGGTGACTCTGGGCTGATTCGGACTGAAATGTGGATTTTCCACAGTGCCCAGGTTGCCGGTGCTTCTGCTGAAATTTCAAGTCTTCCATATTTTTATCCTTCTAAAGTCACAGGCAGTGGAGTAAAGGCATTTTTGCGGATATCATCTTTTCTCAGAAAAGCAAGCAAACAGTTGACGTGCAAAAAAGTTTTCAAAACGTGCTTGAATAAAGTGATTTTAACAGAAAATACACTAATTTTATTTTAAAAATTGTAATTTTATGTCTTTTTCTCTGGTCCTCACTATTGACTTTTAACAGCAGAGCAGTTTTGCTGTTGTTTCTTTTTCCTAAAGTGCTTCTTGCTGAATGTTTCTGGTTATGTTCAGCTCACTTGGGTTTTTTATTCTTTCCTTCCTCCCCAGACTGTACAGTTCGTTCAGGGAATTTTTGTTGAAAAATATGACCCAACAATAGAAGATTCATACAGAAAGGTAAAATACCATCGTTGTTATTTCTTGCAAGTCTCACAGAGAATATGAAATTCTTTGGGGCTGTTTTGGATGCAGGGCTGGAATTGCTGAGCAAAAGTCCTTGTAGGATCCCTGAGCTGTTACGTAATTCCAGCCACAGAGCTGCTTTCTTCCCTGGATGGATGTCAAGTGACCCATTGTTTCACGGATTAGCATAAATGTCACCAGCATTAGAGGCACCAAAACATACACTAAAAACTTGTGACATTTGTGCCTGTGATAATTAAATGTAAATTGTTGTATGAGTTCTGCTGTTAAATTTACTTGACTTTCCTGGAATTACCCTCGTTGGATCTGAGACATTTCTCAGGGAGTGGAAGATTTGCAAAGTCTTACTGTGAGGATCCTGAAATATTTTGCATTTTCTTCTCTTCCTTATTCCCTTCTCCCCCAGCAGCAAAGAAAAATAAAAGTTTTAAGGTGCTTTGATTTGTAAGAGTGGATTAAGTCGAGATATTTACAATCTCACTTAAGTTGAGATGTTTACAGTGAGCTGCTCATTTAAGCCTTGCTAATGAAGGGAGTCCTGGAGCATGTGAGCTGACCCAAATGCCTGGCTTGGGGCGTAATTAATCCTCTAACAGCAGTGCTGCTCAGCCCTGGGGAAGTGCAGGTGCCTGCTTTGCTAAGAGCCCTTTGTGGCAGAAGTACAAATTGAGCTGAAATCCCTCTTGCCTGTCCCATTTCAGACAATTTTTGAACTGTTTGTTCTCTTTTTTCCCCAGCAAGTGGAAGTAGACTGTCAACAGTGTATGCTGGAGATCCTCGACACAGCAGGGACAGTAAGTGGCATTTCTTTGTCTCATTGCTGTGGAGTTTCTTTGTTAAGAATGATAATCCTGCCCAAGCAAAAGCAATAAATCAGCTGCAGTAATTTAAGTGGAAGGATTTTGTTAAATAACCCAAACCCGGTGTGGTGAGTGCCAGTGGCCTGGTGAGCTCTGTCCCCAGCTGGTGCCCCAGTGCTGGGACACAAAGGTTGGCGCCTCCTGTGCTGCTCACCTTCCCTCTGCCATCCCCCATATCAACATTCTGGTCCGGGAGGATTTTAAACATTAATTTTGCAAGTGGCCAGAATACAAGGACACAGCTTGCAGCCAGTGCCGGGCACTGGGGTTGCTTCCCAGCAAGTCACATCAGCCTGTGCGGGGAGATTTCCTCAGCAAACCTTGCACCTGCCGAGCCACGCTCCCCCACGCGCTGGGCACCTCCCTGGCACTGCCCCGTGCTGCTGGGGAGGCCCTTGTCCCTCACAGCTGGGGTGACTCCTTGGCCGTGCCAGTGTCACCTGCAGCTGGCAGAGCCCTGTCCCTGAACAAACAAACCCTGTGGGGGCTGGCAGCACATCCCAGGGCAGGTGGTGCTCCCTGGAAGTTGATTTGGGAAAGCGTTGACAATTCCCAACAGCAGAAGCGGAAGTGGTTGTGCGGGACTGGTAAAAGTCCTTTCCCTGGTGGGACAGAGGCAGCTCCGAGCTGGCATTGTCCAGCCTGCTCTGGCATTTCAGGCTGTCTGCAGAGATGTTTTTACTGCTGCTCTTCATCTTTTTCCCATTTTTTCAAGAAGTGCTTTTCTCTATTAAGGAAAAAAAAACCCCAAAGGGAAAGAGAGTGTTAATGCTTTTACTCAATTTCCATGCTTCAGTGGGTTTCTGCAAGGGGTAAATATGTAAATCCGTGCTGTGTGGCACTGTATTCTTGTTGCCAGTGCAATAAAAGTATTCCTTTGTAACTATTCATTAGCTGCATTCACCAGCTAATTACTTTAAAAAATATTTGATTGCAGGAGCAATTCACAGCCATGAGGGATCTCTACATGAAGAACGGGCAGGGGTTTGCACTAGTATATTCTATAACAGCACAGTCCACGTTTAACGACCTACAGGACCTGCGGGAACAGATTTTACGGGTTAAGGACACTGAAGATGTGAGTAGAATATGTTTGGTTTTATTTTTGCAAATGGTTAGAAAGTGCTCTCAGATTCACATATGTTTACATACAAAATTTCTTTCAAGGAATATTCTTGGTTAGTGTTGAGTAAGTTTCCAGAGCCTTGTAGTTTTCAGAGTTGTTGTTTGAGGCCCAGCACCTGCTAAAGGGGCGTCACAAAACCGGATTTTCCCATGTCCTCTAAGCCACAGTCTTTTGAAATGGTGGGAGTTGATTGAAAACAACATTACTTATTTTTTGTCCCTTAAACTCCTTTCCAAGATTTGCATTTTCTTCTTCCTCTGTGCTTTAGCTGTGCTTTACTTCCTTCAAAGTTAAGGAAAGATAATAGCTGAACTCAACAGTAATGATGTTCTCGGTAGCTCTGCAGCTGTCTTGCGCTGGAGACTGACAGGGGTTATTCCAAATGGGTGAAGGAGAAGTTGAAGTTCAAAGCTGTGACGTTTCCCAGGGGTCAGCTGGGAATTCTCTGGAGCCCTGGAGCAGCTTCTCAACTCTCGGTCACTTCGCAAAATCTGTCACCCAAGGAGGTCACACAGTTGCGTGAACTAAACCCTTAAAGGTCTGATAGAGTCTTGTGTTGTCACTTTGGTTGTTTAAAACTCTTTCAAATAAGGAAAAATCAGCTGTGGGGAGTTTGCTGTTGGACAGAAGATGGGACAGGCTTGGGACCGGGGGCGGCTGCTTCCCTTGGAGCATCGTCCGTGTGCTGCTTACCTGCTCGGAATGGCTCTGGGCCCCTCCTTGGTTTAACAAGCTGAGCTTCTATTTATGCAAAACTGCTTTTCCTTGAGGCAGGGATTATGCCAGCATAAATCCCGTGCTGACGGGATCCTGTGCTCCCAAAACTCCCACGAAAAAGCTCCCAGCTCCGCGCTGGGAGCTCGGCTGCGCTCACAGGGGGAATTTGCACTGTAAGCTGGGCAGGTTCATCCCACAGCAGACACTGCTGCTTCCCTTTGGACTGCAGGGATCTGACTGCGTTGTTAAAATGCATTTATTTGCTTTGTGTGTTTCTTGTTGAATCCAAGCTTGAGAACCTTTTGAACGTTTAAGCCGCGTTTTGCTGAGTTGGGAAATGTCTCCCCCCGATTGTCGCATCAGAATATGTCTTAAAGTCCCAATACATAAATCATTAAATTATATATGTCTGGAAGAGTTTAAATTCCAATCTTCTACACCTAACAGGAAATGATCAAAGGTAGTTGCTCACCAAACTCCATTTTTGGATAAACTATTAATACCTTTTGAAATAACCTTACACAGAGTTTCATGTCTTTCAAACCTGTGCTGCTTACTCATCTCAGTATCACTTTTTGCCCTATTATTTCACATCTTTAGTTTTTTGCTGAACATGTTCAAAACATGTTTTCATGTTTCAGTATGAGAAAATTTCTCTTAACTGTCTAGAAAACTGTAAAGAATAGGCTATTTACAGCTCTATCTAAGCTGATAGAGTTGTAAATATCTTGTAGATCTCTGATTTCAAATGAGCTTTTTTTGCATTTGCTTCATCTGTACTGTGACTTCAGATTCCTGATGTAATAAGTAAAATTTATGTCTCAAAAATTAAAATACGATCACTTTCTAATGGGTATGGTTGGGAGTTTTAAAGACAGAAATTAATCCTGAGTGTAGTTGTGTCAGGAAAAGACTACAAATATTAGCACTGAAGTAGATTAAAAACACACAGTGTGTTGTAAATTACCAAAGGAAGCGGATAGTGATTTATTTTCCAGCTGGAAAGGACTCGTTTTCTGCTCAAAGAATGAAATTTTTGAGGAAATGGAGCGGGTGCACACCCTTATCAGCAGCTGTTTAGGGTTTTTTTTCTGCTTCTCAGTGTGAGGGAAACAGGAAGTGGTGCTGGGCTGCGGCACCGTCCTGCTCTGCTCTCAGCCCGTGTCATCCCCGGAGCCGAGGGTGCAGCGGGCACAGCGAACTCAGGGTGAGCAGAACCCACAGGTCCCAGGTGTGCACAGCCCCGAGCTCTGCAGCTGCCTCAGACTGGGGTGCGAGGGGGAAACGGAGCTGGGGCAGCGGCTGGGGCCGCTCCTGTCACCGTGCAGGTGTGCTGCAAATGGCACCTGGGAGTGCGAGTTGGGGTTGTTAGGGAGAGATTTTTGGGTGGTTTTTGTCCCCTTGTTGAAGGTGTTACAGAATCCCAGAGTGGTTTGGGTTGGAAGGGTCCTTAAAGCTCATCTGTGGGCAGGGACACCTTCCACTATCCCAGGCTGCTCTGAGCCCCATCCAGCCTGGCCTTGGACACCTCCTTTTGTACCTATTTGTGACATCTTGGAGGGCCCCAGCCGTGACAGAGACTGGAGAGGGGCAGATGCCACCTCATCCTTGTCTTGAACAAATGATTGCCTGCATGTGCATCATGAGTGTAGAATGGGTCTTTTGAACGCAAATCAAGTGTTTGTGTTGATGTTGCATGGGATGATTTTGGGGATGATTTTGAAACAAACATATGCTTTCAGGAGCTGAGCTGCTGCGTGGGCACTCGTTGGACATTTGAGTTATTCTGAGCTAATAAATACTGGGCAGTGTTTGTGCCTGTTGGGGGGAGCATCCCCTTTTCTGCGTGTGCAGAGCATGACAGTGTGTGAGATTGTGTTGGGGTGGGACTCGGGGAACTCTTGGCTGCACGGGACTGTTCCTTTTCACTCCGTGTCAGGGCAGTGCTTTTCAAAGGTGCTCCCATTTATTGTTGTGTGGCTTGACAGGTTGACAGGGCACGTCAGAGGGGCCGAAACACGGATTACATGTCTGAAAACACGTGTGTGTGTGTGTTGGACAGACAGAAGAGCTCTGAACTGGGCTTTTGGCAGCAGCTCAGCCTCTGTCACAGGAAAGGCCTGAAATGCATTTCAGGAGTAAATTAGGTTTTGGACTAGAAAGGTGTAGAGACCAGAAAATAAAACTTTACTGACTTAAAATTCTGATGAAATACTGTCATTTGGTTTTGTATGTGTTTAATTTAGTACACCAGGGTGTCTGTGGTGTGAACTTTGCTCAACCCTTTCCCAGCAAGCATCTAAATTCCAGCCTGGTCTGTCAGCTCCGCTGAACTCCTGGTTTTTATTGGTTTTCATACTTCATACTGTATTTTTCATAGTGCATTTCCCCCTCCTCAGTTTGAGAGCCACAGCGGCACAGAGCTCGCTGCACGTGAACTTGCTGATGGATCTGTCGTCCTGCTTGCTCCTCTGCAGGTTCCTATGATTCTGGTTGGCAATAAATGTGACCTGGAGGAAGAACGAGTCGTGGGCAAGGAGCAGGGGCAGAACTTAGCACGACAGTGGTGTAACTGTGCCTTTCTAGAATCGTCTGCAAAGTCGAAAATCAACGTAAATGAGGTAAGTACCACCTGTTCCCTTGTCCTCCCAGCATGAACGTGACATTAAACCAGAACATGTGTCTTAAATGGGGAGATTCAGGAGGATTCTGGATTCTCAGCCTAGGAAAGGCTTGCCATGCAGTGTGTTTAGGTACTTTCTGTTTGTTTTAAGGAGATTTGCTCTCTTTTCTCTGCAAAGGGGAGGTGACTTCCCAGGTGAGTGTTTCCTGGCCTCTGTCAGGGGCCATGAATAGCAGAGGGTCCCAAGCAAGCCCAGTTGGCTGCATGACTCGGAGCTTGGATAAACTTTATCTGGAAAGAGTATTTTGTCAAGATAACTGCTGCTATTCCGAACGTGGATTATGCCCTGTTGTACTCCTTGTCTTGCTGTGTGGTGTTGGCTGTTGGTTTTGAAGTATTTGCGTTTCTGGCTGCACACACCTTGTCACAGCCCTCTGTAAGCCCCCAACTTGCCAAAACTGTGCCCAAACCCAGATCTGAGCAGTTCCCCAGCTTTCACTGAGACCCCCTTTGCTCTGGGGTGCCTTTTCCTGCTGCCCGGGGCCGTGGGGTTGTGCTGAGGGAGCTCTGCTCCACATCAGGCACCAAGTTTTTATTCTGTGCTGGGAATTATCTGCCTGTGACAGAGGCCAAGTTTCCAGGCACAAAGCTGAGGTGACCCCGTGCAGCGCAGCTGGGCTGGTGCCAGCAGATAAGTGGGACCGTTTAGGGGGTGTGTGATAAGCAGGAGCAGCAGGATCTTGGACTGGGCCCAGGGCTGATCTGGCAGCCAGCAGGATGTGCTGCATGGGGCTGGTGGGCAGGGAAGGGAGCTGCAGGCTCCGTGAGTTGCAGCTCCTGTGGCAGGGATTAGCCTGGCTGCAGATCTCAGGGATCCAGCGCAGCTGAGCCACGCTGCTGCCAGCAGGGATTTGTTTGTGTGGCTGAGCTGGAGTAAAACTGGGACTGGTAATGAAGCAAGGAGCAGCTGGATGATCATCAAACACATCCCCAGGGGGTGTGAGAAGCCCTGGGCTGTTTGCATTTCCGCAGCTTGGGGGGTGCAGACTGACCCTCATCAGGCAGAGGTGCCTCACCCCGCGGGAAGGGGTTTCTGTGGGGGGCAGAGCCCGGGGCTGTCCTGGGGTGGGTGCACAGCCTGGTTTGACACCCCCTCATCCCTAACGTGGGAATCCTGGGTCTCCCTCTTTCCCTGCCGGGTCTGCAGCCCCCAGTGAGGTCACAACAGAGAGAAGAACGCGATTATCTGGAAGATGAGTTTCTGGTTTCATTGTGATCTTTCATTTTCTGGTTTCCTGCCAATTGATATTTTCTAGTTATGAAAAGTACAAAAGCTGAGGAAATCAAAGAGAGAAACTTTTTGAATGTGAATGAAGCAGCTCAGTGCACTGGGAGTTTGTCCTGCTGGCTCCTGGGCTGGGGAAGCATTTGCATTACTTCGGGATTTGTTCTTGCTTTCTCACTACTTCTGGAGTTTGTAAATTTGTTAAAATCTAGGTAAAGAGCGATAAATTCCTGCATGCATTTGCTGAATGTGAATCAAACCTTTCAGATAATAAGCGTTTAATCCAGAGTGAATCAAGTGTCCTTCTGGTGACCTCTGAGATGCTTTGGCAGCACACTGACTTTTTTTAGGGATGGTGGCATTCCTGAAACCTTGTTGCAGACTTCTGTACTCACAGTCAGTACTAGCACCTAAATAATCTAACTTATGAGAAAGGAAAATCTTAAATTCCAGTTGTTACAGTATGTTATAAACTGTTCTTTTGTCTTCTGAATTTCTTTGGAATCAACAAGAATTTGTGAGCTGTCAGCTACTCCAGGAAGGGAAAAAAATAAACAAGGACAAGGGTGGAGCCCTCTGAAGGTTGAAATATTTCTCCTCAATGCTGTGACCCAGCTCCAAGCATTTTTGCAAAGCTCATTTTGCTATAAATGGGTTGAGTCTTGCTGGGAAAACAACTCACAGCGGCAGCGTTCACAAAACCTCTGCAGCTGAAAGAGGTCCCTGTAATGTCCCCTGGTGGAAATGCCGGAGTTCAGGGCAGATGTTGGGAGGGACAGCCCAGGGAAAGGGCTGCCTGTCCTCTCCCTGCGGGGGGAACGCTCTGGGCTGGTGGGGCAGGGTCTGCAGGCACCCCCAGCCCGCGGGCACCACTGAGATGATCCTTGAGGATATTATTATGCCTGTCTTAAAAAACCCTTTGTTATTCCCGAGTTTTCTCCCACTTTTCCAAAGCAAGGAAATTGTTGCCATTTCATTGCCGTGCTCTTCTGAAGGCTTTGGTGGTGATAAACTGAGTTTGCAACTCCTTTGTGTTCTGCACACTGGTGGGAGCTCTGTGTTTCTTCTTCCATAAGCAGCTGCTTGAGAAACATTTGATAAATTCAAGCAGTTTAATTCAATTTACACAACTACAGCCACCAGGAAAGAGTTGTCAGCTCCCCAGCCTGCCTCAGTTTGGACAGCTTGTGTTCTATTACTTGGATTTTTCAGCTTGCGTTTTTCATTTGCAGATCTTTTATGACCTGGTCAGACAGATAAATAGAAAAACACCAGTGGAAAAGAAGAAGCCTAAAAAGAAATCATGTCTGCTGCTTTAGACTCCCATCACGCAGCAGCTCTGAGCCAGGTAAGAGGTGTCTGAACCCTACCTGGGGCAGGTGAGCAGAGCAGGAACTGCTCCTCACCGAGCTCCCCTTCCCTCTTCTCCTCTTCCTGGAGTGTGGCTGAGCAGGAACTTCCTTTTGACTCCTCTGGGTTCTCCCTCTGGCCTGTGACACCGAGCTCTGAGCCACCAGGGCTCACTTTTGCTTCCTTTTTATCCTCTGATGAGTTTTGGTGTTAACTGCTGCCACTGCTGTCCCCGTGCTGGGAGCTTTGGGGACAATTACAAATTGCTTTGGGTGGGACATGGGTTTCAATGGCACAGAAATAAAAAGCTGCCCACCAAAAAAAACCCCAAACCAAAACAAACATAAAAAACCCAAAACCAAACCCAACCAAAAAACCACGCCAAGGCTGGACACAGCTATAAATAATCTTCCTGTGTATCTTGGCAGGGAACTCCGTGAGCTCACAGCTGTTCTGTTGCACTCCTGGAAGGAAACAGCAGCTCTGTAGCTCCAGGTTCGGGACAGAAATGTCCCCGTTTGGAGGCAGAGAGGGGCACTGGGTGATGGCCCAGCTCTGCCACCTGCCTTTGTGACCGTAGGCTGCACAGGCTGTCACCCTCCGAGGGTTCCTGGGACCCACCAGAGCCCCTGGTCTGTCCTGTATTGATCAAGCAGAGCAGCTCAGCTGCCCCTGTCCTGCAGCATTAGAGACAAACTCAGAAGGCTTTCAGGGATGCATTCCTGAGAACAGGGGACTCTGCCAGGCCTGAAGTCCCTGCTGTCCATGGCCCTTTGGACAGCCCAGGTGTGGCTGAGGAGGAGCTCTGCAGTTAGGGGCTGTTAATGGGCTGCCCTGATGGATGAGGCTCTTAGCCCGACCCTCGAGTGCCAGAAAATAACAGCTCAGGGCTGTGGGGAAACAATGGCTTTAGGAAAAGAAGCTGAAGAGCCTTAAGTGGCTTTTCCTATTGCTCAGGTGATCCCTCCTGCTCAGCCAGGATGGAACTGGGCTTCCCCAGCCCGGGAGGAAGCGATCTCTGCCCTCTCTCTCCTTCCCAGGATCCCGTGTGCAGCAGCACTGAAATACTGGGAACTGCTGAAGGAGTTCCTGTGTTCAGTCACCTGGAATCACAGAACCAAGGAGTGGTTTGGGTCGGCAGGGTCCTTAAAGCCCATCTCCTTCCACCCCTCCACCCTCAATCTCCTCCCGGTTCACTGCCTGGATCCAGGCTCGGGAGGTCTCTGACTCATCAGGCTTTGAGAGCATCTCGAAATACAAAAGACAAAATCCCTCTCCCCTGTGTTGCTCCTCCAGGGGTGAATTCCAGAGCCCTTGGAGGCCGCCTGGCTCGGAGCTGCTGAGCTGGGCACCGGTGGTATCGGGCAGTGACAGATGGGTGGCAGTTGTCTGTCTCTGCTTTGTGGCCGTGATAAAACAACATCTTGGACAGTTACACTTCCCACAATCTCCTGCTTTCTGTACCTAGAAACAGACCTGAATTTCAGGGAAAAATGAGTTCTGCTGCCTGTGGGCGTGGGCCATTGGCTTTTAGGCCCTTGAGATCATTGATCATCAGCAGAATAAGAAACGTTCCTCCATCATCTTCTATTTTTATTTCGTTTTACTCTCACCAGATTGCAGGAATGAAGAACTGTTGCCTAAGTGGAAAGTGCCAGCATTCCCAACTTCAAAACCTTATGGAAATGAGTAACATATCGGAAGAAGCTTCTCCTGTTTTTTATATACTACGAGAAGAATTTAGATCTTAAAAATGGTTTGCACACAGTCCCTGGAAAAAGCAGTTGCTCTGTGTATATCTCTTGGAAATTTAAGCCAATATTCCTCCTCCTTTGCAATAGCAATTAACAGATGTGAAAATAAATGTAATTGACTCTAGCATATGATTATCCCAAGGAGCATGGATGCATTTCAAATGTTAGAGATTGCTACTATAATTAAAATTCATATTGACCATTTTATCATCATTTCTCCCCATCAAGCACTAAAAATGTTCCACTGTTATATTTTATATCTATAACTATAGATATATATTATCCAAAATTTCCCTTTGAACTCACTGCAACAAATAACTTTTTGAGTCATTGACTTCATTTTATATTTAAAAGTTACGGAATATCATTATTTTCATTCTGCCATTATATTCTAATTAAAAATGTTTGTGCATAATGCTTTGGAAAAATGGGTCTTTTATAGGAAAAAAACTGGGATAACTGATTTCTATGGCTTTAAAAGCAAAAATATATAATATACTAAACCAACTCTAATATTGCTTCTTGTGTTTTACTGTCACAGATTAAATTACAGCTTTTATGAATGATTAAATTTTAGTACATTTTCATTTTTGTTTCTGTGTTTTTGTTACCGTTTCCAGACTTTGGGTTTGCTCCATGTTTTGTGAGTTCCTCTCCCATCCTGGTGGATCAGGGATGTTTTTGAGGTGCCCCCATCCCGTTCTGCCGAGGCGGCGTCTCCGCTCCCCCCGTGTTGTATTTCATGTACCCCTCCCAGAGGACAGCAGGCAACTCCTGTGTTTTCTTTTGGCTGCTTAAAGATTGTATTGCTGCAAATATTTCCTCTGTACCATGGCTTTGATATGCACAAGGTTGTTTTCATTCCAAGGTCTGACTTGGAGGATGATCCTCGGTTTCAAACCCGGTTTTGGCTGGTGGTCCCTGATCAGCTGAAGGGTTTTTTTGTTTCATTCTGGGTTTGTTCCTTGTATTTTTTTAATACCTGTTGGTTTCATAAAGTTTCAAAGAGCAGGATAAGAAAAGACCCGTGGGTGCTCCATCCTCCTGTCTGTGTGCAGAGCCGCCGGTGGGATCCCAGTCCCGCCCTCGGGGGATGCTGCTGGAATCCCCACAGGGCTGGAGGACTTGCTCCTGCTTCGCTTCCGAGTAAGTGAGAAGAGAAATGTGTCTTCACAGTGGAGAAAACTCAGCACAGGCCTTGTCCTGCTGGTTGAAATGGGAAATTAAAGTGTGACAGATGTTCTGGACCCGCTGTAGAGTTTATAGGAAACCAGGGGGAGAAGTTTTTGTAAATAGGTTTTTCTAAAACTGTGTTCCTGATGCAGCTGTTGAATTATAGAGATCCCAGTTTCTAAATGCAGCCCAAACAAGATTGGATGAAAACATCTGGAAAATGTGACAACATCTGCCTACTTCCAAGCACTAGGACAAGCGCAGTTACTTTAGTTGGTTGTCTTCAACCCACTCTGCACCTCCTTTTTCGGGAGGAGCAGAAGCACGGTGTTGGCAGGTTGGTTCTCTTTACTAAATGTAAAAATATTTTAGTAATAAAGTAATTTCGATGAACGTGGTGTTTGCCGGACGTCTCTTGTATGGAACGGGGCGCAGAGTGGGGGGCGAGGCTGGAGGAAGGGCGGCCGGGCCGGAGCGCTCCCGAGCCCGGCGCTCGCCGCTAGATGGGAGTGTGGGAGAAGCGCAGCGGCCGCGGCTGGGAAGGCTCCGCTGACATCGCTCCACAGCTCGGGATATTTGCAGGGTGAAGCCCCGGTTCCCACCCCTCTCCTCTCCCCTCTGCCTCCCACAGTGCGCCCGTTTTCTCACTGGAAAAAAACTAGTTCTTCTTTAATGGATTTTAGTACAATAGCCCCAGTTCTGCCCCGGGACACGCTTGAGCCGCTGCGCAGTTTCGTGTCAAACAGAAATGTCCTGAAGCACTCGGTGGTTAATGTCTCGCTGGGTTAAAAGTGACCTCACTGCAGCGTGTCCTAAAGAAAGGGGAAAAGAAAAACCTCCCAGAAGTCCCAGGCTACTGCTTTGACCAGGACCCAGCCGAGCACAGTAAGATTTTGCTGTGAGCAAAGGGGCACATTTAAAATTTGACTGAAGCCCCTGGAGCTATCGAGCTCCTCTCTGAGCTGTGCACAAATTCCACCAAAGAGATTCCCGGCCATCTCTGCAAACGCGCTGCTCTCAAACACCCCAGCCTGTATTTACCTGCCTATTTCCAGTGTTTTCTAAAGGTTATTTTAAGTCGTGTTTTCCCATCCAGGGTGGGTTGGATCAGATGATCCCACGCGTCCTGCCTCAATGGGAAGTTTTAATTTCAGGTTGTGATGTTGACCCAAACAAGGGACAGGGACACCTTCCCAGGCTGCTCCAATCCAGGTTTGCTCCGCTGGCTCTGAGCTGCATTCCTGCCATTGCAGTGGCTGATGTGGGAGGTCTTGCATCCGGCAGCCACCAGAGAAACTTGAAAACTCATGTTAAATTCACCATTAACCTTTGCAAAATCACCGAAACTAATAAATGTTTTATTTATTTTGCCAGGACCAGGCACTGAGGAATGAAATTGGATTTTCCAGAGGCCCAGGTGCCATTTGGTGAATAACCAGCACGTGCCAGCCGTCCTGGCTGGGGCTGAACATCCTTCCCGGCCAGCTCCGGCTCCAGTCGATTGGGCACTGCTATCCCTGCAGCAGCTGGTCAGTGCTCTGGCTTTCAGCCACAGCACTGTCTTTCCTCCTGGAAAGAAACTCCTGAAATGTGGAGACAAACCCTGTGCAGGAGGAGGGAGAGGAGCAGGAGTGGGGGACTCTGGGCTCAGTAGCCCCAAGCCAGGGCCGATTAGCCAACGCTGCAGCCTCCCAGCAGCTCTGCCCCTGCGGCCGCTCCTGGCTGGGGCTGAGCTCTCCAGCTCAGTTACTTCCCAGTTCCAGGGAAATGGGGAAACGCTGTTTGCATTATCCCGGGACTGAAACCAGCCTTTTCTCCTCCCTTTGCAGGAAGCTGCACACAAGGAAACTCTGCTCGTTCCTCCTGTGGTGAGTGAGTGACACCCCACTATCCACGTTGTCCTGGATCCTCTGTCCCTCATCTCCAGCGGGATGCTCTTCAGAGGGAGCAGCACCAGAGGAAGATGGAATCCTTTGCCAGAGATTTTGGACAAGTCGGGAGCAGAGCTGGGAGCGCAGCCCCGTGCTGGAGTCGGCGCTGCCCGTCCTGGCTCGGCCCTGCCAGCTCTGGACTTGGCCCCGGTTGCCCCACGGACCTTGGGGACTCGGGAACTGCTCAGATGAGCCCATTTTCCACCAGCGCCGGCCCTGGCAGACGCCTGAGGTCAAACATCCCTGGCATTTTCCTCGGGAGGCACCGACGTTCCAGCCCCAAATCCCTGCTGGCACGGCAGGCGGGCTCCGGGGCACAAGGAGCCCGTTGTGCAGGGCAGGGAGGATGCTCCGGGCGCCCACGAGGGGCCGGCCCGGCCTGGTGGCAGCTGCTCCCCGCTGCCACCGCCCCAAGGCACCCAACAAAGGACAGATTCATGGGGCGAGAGCGGCTCCGTGGGCTGGGGACACTGCAGCTTTATGGGGCCGCTGGCGCTGCTGACGGCCGCTCTGTGCCGACCGGGACCGCCTCGGCTCGGGGCTGCTGCCGGGGGCTCCCGGGACTGACTTCCACGGAACGCTGTTCTCCAGCCAAGAAACACGAGAAGCCCCTGGGTCTCCTCCAGAACGGCCCCGAGGAGAGCAGGAGCCCCCTCAGCCGAGCCCTCTGCGACACGGGAGTTATCCCTAACCCTGCTTCTTTCCCTGCAGGCGTTCTACGTGCAAATCCAGTTTCTCGCAACCCGTTTTGGGGGAACGGAGTGAAAGGGAGCAGTGTTGCAGCTCTGCTGCCCTTTCCTACCCAGGCTGATAGAAATCCTTGGATAAAGTGACTCCAGCCCCGCTGCACCTTGACTCCTCCTGCCCGTGGTTACAGCGTGGGTGCAACGTCTTGGGGCCTCAGACATCCAGCGTCCTACACCCATTCTTCATTTAGCTTTGGAAGTAAGAAGTGTCAAGCTGCTGCATCAGTTTGGCTTAAATTCACAGGAGAAATCATTTGATTTGAAGCAGTTTATGTTATTAAATATGACTGCACAGGAGCCCCTGCAGGATAATCCGTTATGATGAATGATGTTTGAAATGAGGGAGACCCGACCGGCCAGCTCCGGCTCCAGTCCTGGATTAATCTGCAGGAACAGGAAAGGCCCAGCGGAGCAGAGGGCAGGGCTGGGTGTGGGCAGAGCAGCAGCTCCAGCTGCAGCACCATCGGAGCATCCTCTGTAACCCCCCGGGAGTGTTCCAAAGCCCTGTGCATGTGGCACCTGGGGACATGGGGCAGAGGTGGCCTTGGCAGTGCTGGGGGACAGCTGGACTTGATTTCAGGGGGCTTTTCCAACCGCAGTGACTCTGTGATGCACCAACACTTCCACACCTGAGGGTTTCTGTGCTGCCCTGTGCACCTCGGTCAGCTCACTCTCGATATTGTCCAGTGCAGAAGCACCAAAATTTGGCAAGAAACCGAAATTTGGCAAACAGGAGCCAATTGCTTTCTGAACTCTTGTTGGAAATGTACAGGAATTTCAGTGGAAACAAGGAAAGCACCCATCCGCCCCTCTCCCCGAGATTTCAGAATTGCTGAGCATTCCCAGGAGATGGATTCAAGCTAAAGGAGTCCTTGGACAAGGGACTTGGCTGCCTCAGAACCCTCTGCCAGGGGGTGCTGGGTGAACCTGGCTGGATCCAGGTGTCAGGAGCAGGACTCGAGGAAGCTGCTGTCCCTCGCTCTGCGCACTGAGCCAGGCAGTGATTTTGGTGTGTTAGAAATGACTGTCACAGCTGGGGCACACTCCCCACCAGCCTCGGCAGGAACAGGACCTGGATGTGCTGCCCTGCCGAGCTCGGGGTGTTCCCTCCATTCAGTGCACGATGCAGAGGCTGATTAGCAGCCAGCAGGCAGCTTTTGGCCCTTTCCTTCTGAAACAATCAGCGTTTAGGGCTTGACTGAGAAGGATTTGGTGTGAGATAAGCTTCCCAGAGTGGGGCCAGGGCTGAAGTAATAATTGAATAAGTGTGAGGTGGTGAATGAGACACGTCAGGATGAGTCAGAGCAAAAGCTGCTCTTGGGCAGGAGGGAGAAGGCTCCTGGGTGTCTCCCCTGCTGCCCGAGGTGGGACCGAGCCCCTCGAGCTGCCAGAAGCCAATTTTTGGGGGGAAAGGCCAGGGACAGAGTTCTCTGGGGGCTGTGCTGGGATGCAGAGCTCCCCAAATCCTGCTGCTCTGGGTGCTTGGCTCAGGGCTGGGCTCCAGGTTCCCTGGAGCCCCCTCGGGCTTGAGATTCTGCCTCATCTGTGCCAAGGCTGGAGCTGCCAGGGCAGGAGCAGTGAGGGAGGGACAGCACCCAGCTTGCAGAGCTGGGGCCCAGGACCATCCCCGGCAAGACACGAATTTGTTTGCCACTGTCTGGTGTGAGTTGTACCTTCCTGACAGACTCGGGGCTGTGCTGTTGCCATCTCGCTTCCCTTCTGTTGGATTTCCCACTTCCTTTAATTTTTTACCGGTTTGTTCGGTTCTGCTCCCAGCAGAGGCAGCTCCGTGGGAAGGAGAAGGAATCGAGTGTTTATTTTTAGAAAGCGCCAAAAGAGTTCAACCCAAGGCAAATACAATTACTTCAGGTTGTGCACAGGCTTCTGAGAAGCTACGGAGAAATCACTTCCAAATGGGAAATGCCCTAAAACCCAGCGCCACGGAGGCGCTGGGGGACGAGAGCATCCCTGAGCCGTTGGAGGAGCGCGTTTCACCCCAGGGGAGCTGCCCCTGCCCACGGCACGGCGTGGAACGGGATGGTCTGGAGGGCCCCTTCCGACCCAGATCGTTCTGTGATTCCCTGGATTCTGAGGGCTGGGAGGTGATCTCCGGACACCCCATCCCAGCCCTGCCCTGGCACGGGGGAGCCCAGCGGGCGCTGCTGCTCCTGCCAAAGCCCCCCCAGCTCTCCCAGCCTGCCCCCATCCTCGGGGCTGTTCTTCTGCTCGAAGGGGCCTCCCAGATGCTATTCCTGGCTCAGTTTTAGGGCATTCACTGCCCGAAGCTTCCGCTGGGCTGTTTGTGGAGCCCTCGTGGCTGGGCAGGGCAGGGGTGGCAGGGAGGCTCCTCGGCTGAAAGCTTTCACTGTAATTAAGCTGAACAAGAGACCGAGTTAAATCTCTGCTTCTCTCGCTCTGCCTGAGCGAACACAAAGAGGAGAAAAGGCCCGAACCAGACAATTAAAACAAGCAATAAAATTGCACGGAGAGATCCGTGGAATGATTTTTCCTTGACACGCTCGCCCCCAACAAGTGCCACATGTCCTGTGTATAAATAGCAGCTGCCCAGACTTGCTTAATCATCCCATTGTTGCTTTATAATATTAATTAAACATTCCTCTGGGATTGTTTGCATCCTAATTAAGCGAGGAACTTACAAAAGACAGCGAAGAAACCAAACGAGTGCGTGCTGGGGGTGCAGTTTTGCTAAACTGTGTGCAACTGGCTTGAAAAAAAAAAAGTTAAAATTGCAGGACTGTGGTTAAAAGCTTTTTTAGGAGTCACCGGTGATGGGGACTGTTTGATGAACGGTCCTGGGGGATCAGGAGCGGCTCCTCGCTCCGGGATGTTTGGCTGAGGGAAGCCAGGGCGGCTCTGGAGGGATGAGCATCCCCCCGTCAGTGCCACAGGAGCGAATCGTCCCTGGCAGGACCCCGCCGATATCAAAGGGACAATTAATCCGCAGCTGCTCCGCACGGGGGAGGGGGCACAGGGACCTGCTTGGGTCCCTCCAGGCGGCAGCTGGGGCCGGGCATCGCTGCTCCCGAGCCAGGGACCCCCAAAACGCCCGGACTCGGGGCTGTGCTGGCCAGGGACAGACCTGACAGTATTTTATTGCGGGGGATCCCGGCTCCCGGTGCCGGAGGAGCCTTCCCCAAGGGACAGATCCCCAGGGCCCCCCGGCCTGCGGGGCTGGGGCTCGTCCTCCCCTCCCCTCCTTTCGTGTAGCCGGGAAGACTCGAGCACATTGTTCCCGCCTCAGCCTCGTGCACCCTGCAGGGATGTGCTGTGAATTACTTCCCAAATTATGTGAGTAATTAAAATCAATGAGAGGGTATCCTGTTAAATAACGTAATTAGATGAGCACAGCGAGCGAGATGAGTGCAACGGTGTTTTTGTTCTCCTGCCTGGAGACAACTTTTAACCCTTTCCCCTCTTGTCTCTTCCCCGGGAAGGGCAGGCAGGGCTCCCCTGGGTCAGGCCTGCGCCAGCCAACGCTGAGGTTTTATCAGGAAAAAGCCTGGTAAAAGACTTCCTTCAGAGCTTCTCCCAGACCAGGGTTGTCTTTCCCCACAGTCCCCATCCCTGGGTTGTGTGGGGGACACTGGCAGTGCCACCACCTGAAGGCTGTGAACACCTGAAACTCTGAGAATACTGAACTGCCTTTAAATCCAGGCTAATCCGACACAGCGGCAGAGGAAAACGCGTCCCTCCTGCACCTGAGCTGTGAACGGAGGCCCCACGAAATGGGAATGACCTCGCCGTGCATAATGAACTGTCTGAGCCGTCCCCAGGTCCCGGTCCCAGGGCAGGGTCCCAGCCTGGGCGGTTTCCATCGCGCAGTCCCGGTCCCCAGGGACAAACGTGCGCCTTTCCTGGGCACAGAGGGCCCGTGGGCTGCCTTCATTCCAGAGGAAACGGAGTGGCTGAGGAACCCAAGTGCTGAGCGTCATTTTGGTTCTATTTCTCTTTCTTCCGAGGCAGCAGGAGCCTCAGCCCATTCGGATACACGTGGAGAGCTCTCTCCTCCAGCGTGGAGTGCTGAGAGCTCCTGGGGGCTCTGGAAAGGGTAAAGGCATCTGGCCAGATGGCTCTCATTGCAGGGCTGGAATCTAAATAATTAATTTATAGTATCGTGTTCGCTGTCTCCCAAAGGAAACGCTGCAAAGTCCTTAACTTGGTGCTTATTTTTTCCAGCTGCGATGCACGGAGGGACGAGGGGCTCTGCATCCTGCTGGATGTTCCGATCATTTGTGATTCTCCAAGGTAGGGAACTGTTGCAAAGACGTGTCACAGCTAATTATGCTCGTCACCTTAAATCATATTATGGCAAAGGCCCTGAGCCCTGCTGGGAACAATGCCCTCGGGTGGGGACACCGGGAAACCTCCCTGGGACGTGCAGCAGGAGCAGCAGGCTGTTCCCGGGAGCTGTAGAGAACTCCCTGATGGAGCCCGGCGCTCCTGCCCGGCTGCGGCGGCTCCGGTGCGGTGCTGGAGCCACCGGGGCCACGGTGTCACCCCGGAGCCACCGGTGCCACGGTGTCACCCCGGAGCCACTGGGGCCACAGTGTCACCCCGGAGCCACCGGTGCCACGGTGTCACCCCGGAGCCAGTGGTGCCACGCTGTCACCCCGGAGCCAGTGGTGCCACAGTGTCACCCCGGAGCCACTGGGGCCATGCTGTCACCCCAGAGCCACCGGTGCCACGGTGTCACCCCGGAGCCAGTGGTGCCACGCTGTCACCCCGGAGCCAGTGGTGCCACAGTGTCACCCCGGAGCCACTGGGGCCATGCTGTCACCCCAGAGCCACCGGTGCCACGGTGTCACCCCGGAGCCACTGGTGCCACGCTGTCACCCCAGAGCCACCGGTGTCACCCCGGAGCCAGCGGGGCCACGCTGTCACCCTGCCGTGCTCCAGGCCGGGCTCCCGGGGGTGATCCAGCCCCGACACGCCGCAGGAAGGGCTGCACACAGCCCTGCTCCCGAGCTGAGGAAGAGGAGTAGGAGGAATTGCCTGCAGGGTGCTGGGAAGAAACCGCAGGTCTGGCTGTTTAAGGGTGTCTTATCCTGTCCATCTCCCAGTGATTTAGAGCTGCCATAAAACCTCTGCGGAAGGAGGACTTTTGCTCGACTTTCCTGGCAATGTGTCTTATCTCCAGAGAATTTCCCAATACTCTGTAGCTGCAAATTTCTCCCATTCCTCTGAGGAATAAATAAGAATTCCTCTTAGGAATATATCTGTTATTTGCCTCTTTAAGGCATATTCCGTGCAAAGCTCCGATCATCCTGCCAACAGCGTTACATCAGCGACACGTTTGAAAACCAGGTAAGCAGCACACGGAAAGTTCCCCTCTTGAATTATTTCAAATCCAGAGGACCCGGTCTCTCCTTTTTCCAAGCAGAGCTCAATTCAGGGCACAGGAAACTCAGCACAAAGCCGACCATGAATCGTTTCCACACCATTAGCATGAGCACATGCAGATCAGGCAGCTGCAGCATAAACGCCTGGCTGGCTGCCTTTGGGTGCGAGCTCCCGGTAATTGGTCTGGAACAGAAAGAACGGAGGAGGAGGGGGAAGCTCTGGGCAGGTAGCTCGGGAGCCATCCCAGGATGGGCTGACCGGGAGCAGCACCCCCAGGCTGAGCCGTGAGCGCAGCCCCGGGGACGGGAGCGCCCTGGGCTCTGCAAGCGGCTCCAGGAACCCAAGCTCTGCTCTTGGCTGCACACGGCAGAGGGACAGACCAGGTCCCCCAGGTCCCCAGGACGCTTTTCCTGCTGCCCTGGCCATCTGTGCCGTCTGGCAGCAGAGCGTGGGGCTGGACGTGGTCAGCAGAGTGGCTGGACACACGGATGTGCTCGGAGAGTTTGCTCCTCGCCACGTTACCCCGCTGCCAGCCAGGGCCCTTGCCGAGGCGCCAGCTCAAACTGGGATCCCATTCCCCGCTGCCCTTCGGAGGGAACTGCTGCAATGCCCTCGGTCTGGGCCAGAGCTGAACAATCCTCTGCAATGTTCCTGCTCTCTGCAAACTCCCAGCCAGCCCCCGGAGGGACTTTTCCAGCCCCAGAAGGCTGTCACAGACAAAACAGAGAGTTCAGAAAATAAGAGAGTACAGAAAATACAGTGTGGGGGCCTGGAGTGACCCTTCAGTTATCCCAAGCAGGCAGAGGAGGCTGCTGTTAGCACAGACATTTAAGAATAAAGCAATTTCTTTGTCAGGCCACTGCTTTTCTCAGCCCCAGAGTCTCCCCCGCTGCTCCCCACGGCTCTTGGAGCCTTTGGAGGTGACAGTCCCCTGTCCCTGCCCGCCCTGGCCAGGCTGTCGCCGGCAGAGCACAGGGACTAATTAACCCTGACACGACGTCACGTTCGTTATCTGCGGGTCTGAAACGCCGCATGGCCAGCTCCAGCCCGGCGTGGGAACGCGGCAGAGCCTCGGGGAAGGTCCAGCCTGGATTGCTGGCGTGGGCTGGAGACGAGGAGTGGACGTGCCCCCGTGTTCCAGAGCCGTGGGAGCCCCACGGGCAAAGCCACCTCTGTGCCACCTCTGTGCCAGGGCATGGGGCTGCTCCCTGCCAGGGCTGCTCCTCTGCCTGCCCAGGGACCCCTGGGGAGGCGACAGCCAGAGCAGGGGCAGCACGAGGCCGCTGTCCCTCCGCTCCTGCAGGGTGAGGCCACATCCAGCCCCTTCCCCGGGTGGGCTTCGGTGCTGAGGGCAGAGGGGGCTGAGCTGGGACCCTGCAGCCTCCCCTCCGGATCCCGGAGCTCGTGTCCTTCCAGCCCCGCTGGGATTTCAGGCTGCATTTACAGCACGTGGAAAGTGCTCTCCGAATTAACCTCCAGCCTGGCCAAGGTGAGGACTGACACAGAACCAGGCGGTTCTTTCTGGTCCATCGATGTTCCCCCTTTCGCTTTCCTGTCCAGTGAAAGCCGGGAAATCTGAGCCGGCTCAGAGGCTTTGCTTGGTACCGTTATTGCAGGAAATGCTCCCAAAAAACCACAGATGAGGAGTCGCTGCTCCCAGCCAGGAATGACCCCTGCAGCTTCAGGGCGGCCACAAGGAGCCCGGAGAGATCAGCCCAGTCTGGCTGGGCAGAGCCAAACCAGGGCGTGCTGGGGGTCCCCAAAGCTGCCACAGCTGAGCCGCACCGAGGCAAACTGTTGCAGTAAACTCCTTTCATTTCTGCTCTAACAGCAGTGCAGGAGATTGCCTGCCAGCTGGAAGGGGCGCGCGTCCTTGATTAGAAATGCCACGTGGATACAAATGAACTTGAACAAAAGGGACGAGAAATAAACCCCAGCCTGCTCCTTCAGAGACGTGCGGGCCGTGCTGTGGAAACGCTGCTTGGAGAAGGGATTCTGATGATGAGTATGACGATGAAGGTGATGGGGAATGTGCTGGAGGGAACAAACCAGTGCTGGACTATGACTCAAATGGATCTGAGCTCAGCCAGGACGTGGCGACTGGTTCCTTTCCTGCTGGACTCGGTACAAGGGGAATTGAGGGGAATGGCGTTTGCTCAGCGTGCAGTCAGAAAGCCTTTGAGGTCGGCCGGGCACTCAGCAGGGATGGTTCAAGGGCTGGGGCTGAGCATGCTCAGGAGGCTTCAGCAGCCGTGCAGGGCACAGGGACCCCCAGTTCCAGCGGGTGAATCACAGAGCCCCAGAAGGGTTGGGTTGGCAGGGACCTTAAAGATCATCTAATTCCAAGCCCTGCCATGGGCAGGGACCCCTTCCACTGTCCCAGGGCGCTCCAACCTGGCCTTGGCCACTTCCAGGGCTGGAGCAGCCACACCTTCTCTGGGCACCCTGTGCCAGGGCCTCCCCACCCTCCCAGGGAAGGATTCCTCCCCAATATCCTGTCTCTGCCAGTTTAAAGCCACTGCCCCTTGTCCTGCCGCTCCACAAACAGTAAATAGAACCCTCGTCAGTGGCAAAGGGAAACACCCCTGAGGGCAGCCAGCCGTGTTTTCCTTCCCTCTTGCCCCGCAGTAGCCTAAGAAGCCCCATCTCATTGTCAGAAGAATAAGCTGTGAAATGGTTTTGAAAATAAAGGCTTTTTAATTACAGGCACATTTGGGAACCTTCTGGAGGCCATCTGGCCAGAGAGCAGGGTGTGGGCACCGGGAAGGGAAAGCCCAGGGAGGCCGAGCAGGAGCAGCTCCTGGAAAAGCACTCGATTAATGTTAAGAGCTAAATCCTCTCTTCCCATTAAGCCGTATGGGCCAGGCCCAGCACTCGTCCATCCCAGTGATGTGGAGCTGCAGTGCTGGGTGCCTGGGCTTTGGAAGCTCCGGGATGTGCTGCTCATCCAGCCCTCGGGTGAGACTGGACAGAGATTTCCAACAAACCCGAACGCCCAGGCTGCCTCTGCCATCGCTGCCTTCCCGGGCAAGTTCCTGGGGAACCTGCTCCCGTAATTATTGTCCCGTATTTGGGATTAGCCACTCCTATGAGCCATGCAGAACGCAGCCAGGGCCTCATTAGACACTGTCATTGTGCTAATTAGGTGGGTTTCATACTTAATAATGGAGAACAATTTCGTGGCAGTTTCATGAAAAAAAGAGGAGCAAAAGCCATTATAATTTCAGGAAAAGTCCCTGGAGAAGTGAAATGGTAATTCACAAATCCAACTCTGATCTATTAGCAGATCCTGCTCTGGAGACTAAATTACAGAGGATGTCTGGCTTGGGTGATATTCTTTATTGAATGTCTATAAAGAATATTTATTAAATATTTTTTTCTCTTAAGAACTTTGAGATGCAGCTACATTTTCTCGCTATTTCCAAGTGTTTGAAGCCTAGACCACACTGGATTTGTCACTGCAAACATCCTGGAAAATCCTATTTTAATGCAAAATATCCTTTGAAGATACCCTTAACAGGCAGAGAGAACAGGACACATTTGAAACCATGTTGGGCATTTGGTCAGCTGTCCATGCAAAGTGCCCCGGTGGGGATCTGATCCTTTGGAAAAGGAACAAACTGAGGAACCCCCACGCCCTCTGTCCTCAGGTGTTCCTCCTTTGTCCGCAGAGCCGAGGGGAGGGAGGAGCAGCGGCTGGGGGTGCCCGCAGCTCCCCTGGCCCTGTCCCCGCTCCCAGGGAGGTGGCCTGGGCAGTGCTGGCTGGAGCAGGAGCGTTTTGGGTGGGAAAAGAACACGTGCGAGGCAGCTGGGGCCGAAAACTGCCCTTCCCACGTGCAAGTAGGAACAATGGCCTCTCCCTGGAGCAGGGACAGAGAGGCCAGGCCCGGCAGCTGGTCCGAGCCGCTCCTGGCACAGCAGCCGGCGCTGCTCCGGGGCAGCTGTCGGGAGCTCGTGGGGCCACAAGTGCTGCTCCTCCAGAGAAACTTCCCGTGGCTCCTGACGAGCCCCAGCCACGGGGGAGCGGCCCCCAACACTGCGGGGCTGGGGTCAGCACTCGGGAGGGACGGGAGCCGCCAGAGCGGGGCTGCGCTCCCACAGCCCTGGCTGGGGCTGGACCGGGCCGGCGCCCGCGGGAGGGAACGGGGGGCGATCCCTGAGAACTGCTTTTCCCACGGACAAGTTCCCCGTGTGCATTCTGGGCTGCACATTTCCCCGTCCTGCACACGCACATCCTGTGTCCTGGTAACAAAAGGCCTTGCAGAGGCAGCCACCTGTAGAAACGTGTCCCTCACCCCCGTCCCAAATGTCACCGTGGCCGTGCCATGCTCAGCCTGGCCTCACTACTGCCCACCACACCTGAGGGCAGTGCCAGGGACGAGCTCACAGAGGCCCAGGTGGGAGTGCTCAGCTCTGCTGAGTAAATCCCCACCCAGCACGGTGCTCCTCTCCCGGTGGGACTCAGCCTTTGGTG
Organism: Rhagologus leucostigma; assembly: GCA_013397725.1. Taxonomy (NCBI): domain Eukaryota; kingdom Metazoa; phylum Chordata; class Aves; order Passeriformes; genus Rhagologus; species Rhagologus leucostigma. Next base: position 1,465,172 of record VZTD01004029.1, read on the forward strand.
CCAGCGGGGCACATCGGGGATGTGCTCCTGGCTCTGGGGGTGCCCCAGGGCTCCGGGCTGGGACCCCCAGGCTGTGCCTGGGCTGCAGGGAAGCCCAGGGCTGGGGCCACGCTCTCTGGGAACTGAGGCTGGTGCAGGAGAAGCTGTTCCTCTCTCTGGAAAACTCCTCTTTGCTGACCCTCTGCAAAGGAGCAGAGAGGTCACAAACAGGATGAACTACTGATAAAAGAGGAGGAAAACAAAATGCTTTACAAGCAGCCTTTCAGCATTCAGAGAAATTAGGAAGGGGGAACAACCAGCCCTAAAGCCCACGAGGTGGAAAGACAAAAGCTTGCTCAGGTTCCTGCAGAAGTGCTGAGCGCAGCGCCCGGGCGCTGCCCCGCTCCTCTCCTTGTATGGGCACAAACAGGGCCTGCCTTGTGCCTATATTTAATTTGCAAAGGAGAAAAAGAATTCTCCCTCCATGCCTCTGCCCCACTGGCCTCTCTGCCTTGGGAAGTTACAACAGGAACAGAGTTGCGTGTTTAAAACAAATAATCGCCCTGCTCGCACGTAAACCCTTCCTAAACTCGGAGTGAGTGGAACAGGTTTTTGGAACACAACCCTGCTGCACACACGGAGCATCTGCTGGGGCTCCTGGCCGATGGGAACGGGGGCTGCAGGGCCAGCACCAGGCTCTGTGCTCCCTGTGGCTGTGGCAGGACCCCCTGGCCCCGTCCCCCTCCTCGAGCCAGGGACTGTGTGGCTCTGAGGCTCTTCCTTGGCAGCAGTTTCTGCTCCAAACCTACGTCCCTCTGGCCTCTCCCGGTGCTGGGGCAGGCAGGAGGGATGTGGAAGTTGCAGAAGCCCTGCAGGCTCTCGGGGCTGTGCAGGGGCTGCAGGGGGATGTGCCTCTGGAGCAGTGCTGGCACCCTGGCAGGGAGCTCTGCCTGCAGCTCCTCTCCCCACCGTGATTTACAGCCTCTCCTAGAATGGAAACTCTCCTGGCTGCTCCCCAAAATCCCCAATCCCAGCTGGGAACAGCCGGAGAAAACCCCGGAACGAGAGAAGAGACTGAAGGAGTGGAGATGAGACCGATTCCACTTTATTGGAAACTCTTGGAGAGTCGGACACCGAAGAACTTGGTTCTGTCAAGACGAGGTTTGTACATAACAGCAACGGGGAACACAACAACAAACAGGGGATGGAACTTTGCACCTGGGTGAAAACCCGACAATAAACTTCTGCAATGTTTTATCTGGAGCGATCTGTAGGGACAAGGGGAGGGGAGAGGGGCAAACACACCGAGACCCCCAGGTCACAAACCCCCTGCAAGGAGCCTTGTGCCCCACTGGTTTAACTGGCAGGGGAGGGAGAGCTGCTGGGAGGGCACCAGCGATGCAGTTTAAGGGGAAACACCCCCAAAGTTGGGGTTTTGCCCCCCACTCAGCAATTGTTCAAGTCTTATAAATTCAAACTTAATTCTTTCCATTTAAGTAACAAGTGCTTCACGTACAAGGCTTGAGATGCCTGGTTTATAACCCAGTTTCAAGTGCACACAAGCAGGAATAGATTTTTTAAAAAAAACCTATATATATATATATTTGCACACTCATACACACACATGCACACCGTGGGTTTTGTGCTGCAGCCACTGAATGGGAGAGGATGGAACGGGCTTGGCACCAGGAGTTGCTCACCTGTGGCACCACTCACCCTAAAGCTGCTAAAGACTCGGATTATTTTTGCAAATATCGGTCCCCAAAGGTCTCCCCAGGTGGGGCTGTGTCAGCTGTTGCTCAGGCAGTCCCCGAAGCCGTAGTTCTCCAGAAAATTCCATGTGCAGGAGAGTGAAGCCTGCAGCGTGTCCTGCAGGACTCCTCTCTTGTCCCTGTGGAGAGCTCAGGAGTCTCCCGAAAAGGTGAGTGTGGCCTCCAGCTCCTGGCGGGTGTGCAAACGCTGGGCAGAGCAGAGGCCAGGCTCAGACCCAGACGGCCGTATTGATGTCAAACCCCGCCTGGCTGTAGTCTCTGGAATCGTGGACTTTCTTGGTGCCGATTTTGGGGTGCTCACTGCGGCTTTCTGCCCTTGGGCACCTCTCTGCTTTGCTGTGATGGTTCCCGTGAAGGGGGAAGTAAAATGTCCCCTTGAGTTTGTTGATCTTTTTGGACCTCTTGGAGATCTCGGGCTGTTTGTCCTCAGGAGGAAGCCAGCAAGGTTTCTCCTTGAGCAGCCTGTCTCGGTCCGGCCGGACGCTCCTCAGGAACTTCTTGAAGATGTTGGCTGTGAGGGAGAACTTCCTGCAGAGCTCCTGGGATCTGCTCACGGACAGGGACGCCTCGCTCTTCTCCCCCTTATCCAGCTCGGGCAGGTCCAGCCAGTTCCCCACCAAGTCTGCAAAGATGTTGTCCCCCAGGACCAGCGGCTGCCGGTTCCTGCTCTGGGACATCAGGGACGACGTCCAGTCGTGGCCATCGTCACACCCCGGGCACTCCTGGCACAGCGGCCACCCCACAGCTGTGCCCTGGCTGCTGGACTCGAATGTCCGGGGCCGGACGTGCTCCGCTCTGCTGGACATGGAAGAATGTCCTTTTGGGGGATAAACGTCCTCCCCGCAGAGGCTCCGGGAGGAGGAGGGGGTGTCTCGAGGGTGGTCACTCTCTGGGAATGGAGTGGGATGGGACAAACCCGCTGGCCGTGGCACGGGACACGCCAGGGCCGGGGGGCAGCGTCCCTGTGCCTCCCCCGGCCGCGTGTCCTGCCCGGCCCCGCTGCTCCGGCAGCACCGGCGCTGCTCCGCGGGGCTCCGGCGCCCCGAGATGTCCAAGTGCTCCAGGGCTGTCTGCACCTGGAGCAGCTTCAGCTCCTGCAGGGCGCCCATCATGCAGTTCATCTGCTCGTGCAGCCCGTCGCCCACCTCCTTCATGGAGAGCTGCGGAGGGAAGAGCACACGCGGGTCAGTGTCCCTGGCACGGAGAGGAACAGCGGGAGCCAAGGGCAGCAGAGCAGGGCTGAGCAGCTTCCCGAGACATCCCCCTCCCTCCTGACCGCACCTGCCGTGCACCCCACCTGCACCACATCCATTTCAGCCAACGGCACTCAGATTTTCCTTACATTTTTCTAGGAGTGTCCCTCTACGAATAAGAGGAGCTGACAGAAGTGGATTGTTTGACCTGACAACAAAAATAGAGTTTGAGTTTCCATTAATTGCTTGGCAGAAGCCCAAGGTGTAGAATTATGAATGGTTTTAGCTGCTGCCAGTTTTAGAATATTCCTGTGCTTTTGTGTCTTTTGTGCCCTGTCACCAGCTGAAATCAGGAGCCAGAATACTGAACAGAGGTGCCTTCCAGGGAGAGCCTTGCTGCCTTACCTGAAGTGCTGAAGTAGATTAAAAACAAACCCCAAGAAGAATTGGTGTTACTCCATAACACATCTTCAGCTCTCAAGGCCCTCAGCGCAGGCACCTCTCGCTAGAGGACAATCAAAGACATTTCAATGCATTGGAAATTTTGTACTGAACCAACAAACTCTAGGATTACTGACATTCAACCAGGAATTCTTTGATTCTCAGGCTAGGACCTTTAGTAGCTGTTCTGCTACATCCCTGAACCTCCCTACAAAGATTGAACTTTCTACACCAGACTTAAAATAAGCAACTTATTCTCCAGAGCTTCCCAACTCCCCCCCTTCTCTTTCACTCTGCTGCTTTCTCTCTCTCATGCAGGATCTGGATCATATTCCCAAAGCAGCACCATAAAGCAAACGGGCTCCACTTTCCAACAGCTGCCACTTATTCTTTTCTAGCAGGAGGGGGAGTGGGGAAGGGGCAGGAGAGGGGAGGAACAGCAGGGACTGGCAGGGCTGGAGGTGAGGACATGTCACACTGCTGTGAGGTGGTTTGCAGAAGAGATTACCCCATCTAGGGAAGCTTCAGCCTACACGGTCACAGGTTAAAAGGCTCATCACCATTTTTTGTACAGCACCAGATCTCAAGATTAGGGTGAAAAAGGCGAGCTTTTTCTTTTTTTCTTATGTTCAGCTTTGCATTACCAAGCTTTATTTTCTACCTCTCCTTCACTGTAACTAAGCTAGTTCGATTCCTTGCTCTATTTCCATCTCTGTTCGTGGGGCTGAGCAGCGAGAAAGAGCAGCCATCAGAAAATTGTAACAACCCAGTTCTGTAAGTGGAAACTGCTCAACAGTTTCTGACCACAAATTCCCATTTCAAACCCCAGAACCTAAAACTAAACTCACCAGCAGGTTACGGTCATTTTTCAGGGCTTTTCTCTCAAGAAAGTTGTTTATCATCCGGAATGAGCACGCAGCTACAAAGATACAGAAAATCTGTGCTCAGCTTCCTGATTCCACCACCCAGAGCCTCCAGCGATGGCATTTTTTAGCATCAGCAAATAAACTCCTGCTGCAGACGTGCAAACAATGTCCCAATTCCAGCCTCACCGAGCTCCTGGTTCCCACACCAAGCTGGGGCCAGATGCTCTGCCAGCCTCAGACAGAACTATCACCTTACCTCTGCAGATCTGCTGTAATGCTGCTCGTCCTAACCTTTCTTGCCTTATTAATGGCAGTCTGTTTGATCCGGGGCTTTGGAAAAAGCTGGATTTGGAGCCAGCTTGGCCCCTCATTGGCCACTTCCCACCAAATCCCCCGGCGCGGTAATCGCGCCATGGGGAGTGACAGGGTCCTGCCCTGGGCCTGGGCTCCTGGAACCCTCGGCATCTGCTGGCAGCTCCGTCCCCCCACAGCCTCAATTACCTGCCCCGGGACGGGGCATCCCTGCCGGGCTCAGCCAGGCACATCTCGGGAGCACTGACCCCTGCTCGGCAGCGCTGGGCTCGTTCCTCACAGCCGGATCCAGCCGCCCCCGGCAGGAACAGACGTGAGCCCCGACGGCTCCAAACCCAGCACATTTCCTTCTGAACAAAGGAGCTGGGGCTGCCAAACCCGGTGCCAGCACCAGGCTGAGGAGCCTGAGCCGCTGGGAAAGAAGTGGGGATATTTTCCTGCGTGGAAACCCTCTCCTGTAAATGACTGAGACGTGGATGCCCGGGCTCAGCCTCCCTCGCAGCACAGGGGGAGGAGAGGAGGCTCCGGGCTGTGACTCCTCTGTCCTGCTCCAGTGGTCTGCCTTGGGAGGGGTCGATCCCACCCTCCGGCCTTGGTGTCTCTCTGCAAACGTGAATCCCACCAGCAGTGACAGAGTTTTCAGCATCCTGAGCCTTTTAACTCTGCTGGCAAATGCTGCTGTAATTTCGGGTTGTGCAAGTTAAAAAATGAAGCAAACCAACCCCCTCTGCTTTATCTTTTGCTCTTCATGATATCTGCTCAGTCTTTTACAGAACTGGAGAGCGAGGGAAGCCCAGCCCAAAGTGAAGTCACTGCCTGGTGACCAAACAGCCTGCGGGGCTTGGATTCCATCCACCTGCAATTAAGAGTACTCACCTTGGAAAGAAAATTCTGGAGGGAAAAAAAAAACCTTCCCCAGTGTCTAACTGCCACCCTCTCCTCCTTGCCAAGATCTGTTCTCCCAAGTTCAGACCGGCTTCTCTGAGACTCCCCAGAAAAGGAGCAATGTCCTAGAGAACAGAGATCACCTCCCTGGCAGAGGGTCAGGACTGAACTACCTGGTCTGCGAGAAGAAAAAGGGATTCTGCAAAGAATTCAGCAGACTGGGCTGGAAATCAAATGGATGCTCTGCTGGAGGCGATGGGAGCTCCAGGCTGAAGGGACAGCCCTTGTAGCCTCACTGGCTCTTGGTCACACACTTCATGTAGAAGGAACTCGAATTTGTGATGAACTGAAGTCGATTCCAAACAGAGCGTGAATGTGACACAGAACCCCAGAGAGCCTTGATGCGGCGTGGAGAGACCCTGGCTGCACCGGGGGTTATGCAAGTGCCATTATGTAAGCTGGGCACTGGGAGAGGCTCTGGCTTGTGCCTCTCTGTGAGCTGCAAACCCCAAACCTGCTGCGGGATCAGTGGGGCTGCAGAGCAGAGCACAGGGGCAGCAGCACTGCCAGACTCGGGTCTGCACAGAGCCTGCCCTCCCCTCTGGCTCCTGCTGGTCTCTGCTCCAGGTGCACAAACACACCAGCATGTCCACGGCCCCGGGTGTCTCCTCTGAGACACTCTGCCCTTCAATGTAAGTGCTTGTTTGGCTTCTCTGCTTCCAAAAAAAGCCCTGTTAGAACCATGACAACTTGCAGATATCCAAATCTATCTCGATAAACCAGTTAAAAATCAGATGCCTCAAACTGGATCTCATTATTCCTGAAACTTTTGCAATCCCTAAAAATTGGCATGAAAAATTTTATGCCTAATTCTGCACAAGCCAACTCATGCCTTTTAAAGCAAGACAAGTACTCACAGGGCTGTGTTCCCCTTCAGTGCCCGGGACTGGTGTGTGATGGGAGAGGTTCCTTTCTCCAGCACTGAGGTATGACCTGGCTCAGTCCTCCTGTGGAGGCGTGACCCAGGCAGCTCTGCCTCAGTGCTCCTCCAAAGCAAGGCTCATTTGAACTACAGACACCCCAAGCACTGAAAACTGAACTGCAAAATTCAAAATTCCACTTCCAAATGATCATCAGGGAATATTCAACATGTGGGGGAACCAAACAAAAAACTGCCAGAGTTCAAATATAGAGTTTTTTTGCACTGAAATGTCCCATCCTGAGCAGCAAAGGCACCAATTGCTTCGGAGCCACCTTTTCCACCATCTCCTCACTCCCCAAACGATAACCCACAGTTGCTTCACACAGCTGGTAAATCAGTGATCTTCCACCACTGATTAACACCGCAGGAGAAGAGCCTGTCCCAAAGAACCTCCTCCAGCAGTCACTGGCATTTCATCAAACTCAGCCTCACATACCCAGGATCTACAAATAAGGGAGATTTTCCTTGTCACTTCCCACTTCCCACGTAAATAAGTAACTTTTTCCAGCCACTCTGGGAACTGTTTTTTTCTATTAACATCTCCCTTCACTGAGCTCTCAGAATCTGGTTCCAGCCAAACTCCTGGAGCCACAGCTGTCCACATTCCCAGCCCATCCACACATCTGCCTGCCCAGGGCCACAGCAGCTTTGTGAAGCTGATGGAAAGGAAAAGCCCAGCAACACCCCGGCTTTCAGCTGAGCACAGAGCTGGGAAGAAGAGCCCTGAGAGTGTTTGTCACAACCAGGAGGAAGACAGATGTCCAGCTCTTAGGTAAAAGAAATGCAAAGAGAGGAAGTTATTGCTAAGAGAACAGGAAAGAACAAATGGCAAATAGTTCTTAATAATAGTTCTGATGGGCAGCAGACCCAGCAACAAACAATTGGTATTTAAAGCAGATGACATAATAGAGACCGAAATTATTTTAGAACTGCTGAGCTGATCATATTGTTTCTGTGTTTTCCTTTGGGTCACTAACTGGATTAATCTCTGCAGTTGTGGCTGCACAGCCCTCGCTGCACAGCTCACACAGAGCTGCTCTCCAGCTCCACGTTCCACCTTTCTTTTCCTTCCCTTGGAGGATGCCAAGGGCCTGCAGTTGTCTTTTGGTCCTTGAGTTTTATCACAATAATTTCAAGTCTCTCTTTTGCCCCTTGTCTTCCCAGGGTATTTTAGGTGTACATGAGGATGCTAACTGTGAGCTCACAGTTTATCTGAAAGAGGAAGGATGCTGACACTGAACCAGAGACTCCCCCCACAACAGTTTAAATAGATCCTGAACAGATGTTAACCATGAAAGCCGTGGTTCACATCACTCCATTATCCACCTTCCTTCCCACTGCAAGGATATTGTTCTGTGCTTCCCAATCACACTCCTTATGTTTAAAAGCAAATCAGAAAAATCAATTCTCCTCAACCAGGATAAAAACGGACCAAAAATAACTCAAATTTTCAGACTTTTACTCACAATCCAAGGATAAGAGAGACCACAGGCCTCGATGGACAGACTGGCCACTGCAAATGGTGGTTAAAATGTCAGTTTTCAGCCCAGACCTGCTTCCCTGGGAATCTGCTCTTTAACATTCCTGAACATGTGAAGCTGGGAGTCTGAAAAAATCCATTCTCATCTCTAGGAGACTGCTCTGGAAATAACCAAGAGGACAAAGCCTGTGACTGCTTTTTCTCCCCAGTTATATGTGACAGGACATCTGCTGTCAAGTCACTCCTTTGCACCTTCCCCTCAGGAACACCAAGGAATGAGATCCTGTGACAACCACCCGACCTTCTGGCACTGCTCCAGCAGCCAGGGGTAAAGTCACCCAAAAAGGAACCCCTTCATCAGCAGAGACACAAATGGAGCGGCCTGTTCCCACCTGCTGGAGTCGGGAGCAGTGACACTGGACCCTCAGGGCTGTCATTCATGCTTCCCAGACTGCAAACCACCCGAGCTGCCCCTCCAGAGAGAGCAGGAATGAAAACACAGCAGATCCTCTCGGAGCGTGACACAGTTACCGGAATAGGACCCAGTGTGAGACAAAGAGTAAAAATAATTGGCTGTATTTTTCACTCAGACCAAATGTTCTATTCCTGCAGGATATTCATAGCAAGAAACATTGTCTACCAGGACATAAATTAATGTAAGAAGAGAGTCAGACTCCATCAAACTCGGTAATTCGATGCATTTATGACAAATGTGCAGGAAGAACATTAAAAGTTCAAGTCAGAGTGGTGAGGTTTGTTTTAAACAGTACTTAAATACTTTTCCTCCTAGAAGAAAGCAACAGAAACCCCAGATATATCCTGGATTCATCTGAGAGACCAAAACACGCAAAGTGAAGTTACAGCCACAGCTAACGTGGCTGTGCCCCCTCGCCTGCTGCAGCCATACAAACCCAGCGTGCCAGATAAACCTGCCCCAGGGACTCACCAGTCCCCAGCAGAAAATAGTGATTTATTTGAACTGCAGACGAGCCCCAAGCCCCCATCCCACGGTCCATGTGTGAGGTTGGTACCTATCAGTGCAAACTGTGCTGGTGTCTGAGAGTGCAGGGAGGCGCTGCCGTGTGCAGCGTGAGGCACGGAAATGAAACTCCTCTCTGCTATCCCCAGCAAGACAATTCTTGTTAAATCTGATCTTTCAGCTGAGATAAGGCTCTGTGACTCGGGGAGCAGGCACAACTCTGCTGTGCCTCAGGACGACATTTGCAGATTCCGAATGCAGCCGACACGGTGAAAAGGGCTTTGAGTATCGAGATTAATTGCGCCAATGGCAGATTCCCAAGCTCTGGGGCACATTTCACAACTGCCACTGCAAGGACAGATGACAGGAGTGCAGGAGCACAGCTTATTCCATCACCAGACCTGCAAGCCAGCGCTGCACATTCCCACAAGCCATGCTGAGTCCATAAATCTTCAGGGGCTTCCTGGAGGAGAACAAGGTCTTAAGTATCTCCTGCACCCGGGGATGAGGTGCAAGGAGCTGGCACGGCTTGTCGGCAGCGGCTCCACAGGCTGGTGTCAGCGCGGGATGAGGATCCCCGCTCCAGCAGAGCTGCCCCGATCCCACCCGGCCGGGATGAATGGCTGTGTCAGCTGAGGCTCTCCTGGCCGCGAAGCGTTTGCCTGTGGAAGCTTCTGAATGAATTCCAATCAAAGGGACACCACACATGCCAGAAACTATCAGCTTACAATGGAAAACATGCGACTGGAACAGGAGATCTCTCTCTCACTGACGGAAAGGGGTCAGATTCATCCCGGAGAGCCCTGGCACAGCTTTCCCAGAGGAAATGGGAAGAGCAGGGTAAGCATGCCTGGACCTTGCTCCTCGGTGACTTGTCTGGCACAGCTCGCTGTGATCTCAGGGCACAGGTGACATGTGGGGGCTCACCAGCACCCCAGCCAAGCACACCAGCATTTAAATATGTTTTTAATAAACAAAGCAAGGGAAAGAAAAACCAGAGCTGGAATCCTCCTATCTCACGCTGGTGGGGGATTGAGTTGCACTGGAAGATAACCTTTCCTTGGGAACTGGGAGCTGTGCCAACATCCACTACTTTTTGAGAAAATCCCCTCCTCAAAACTGGCCGAAAGTCTGGTTTACCAAACCAGAGGCTGTTTGCACTGACACAAACTAAACTTCTGCTAAAGGGACAGTCTCTAACCTTGCCATGTGGCACTGAGCAGCCCCAGCAAGCCCGGCTCCTCACAGAGGGAAGTTTTGCAGAACCTCCCTGCACGACAGAGCTGCTCCCTGGGCACAGCACAACCCAGGGTGTTCCTAAATCCACGGGGATGCCCCGGGGCCGGACTCCCCTTCGCCCCACTCAGGTGGCTCACTGGCTCCACGTGGCCAAAGCCATTGCCACCACTCCTGCCCGCTGACCCTGGCTCTGGTGCATGCAAAGCCTGGGGTACGACCTGCCCAGCAGTGAGGCAGTGGCAGAGCAGCAGCCCCGGAGCCCAGTTCCCACTGCCCGAGGTGCAGATGGGCCCAGCTGTCCCTTGAGCTGCGAGCTGCTCTTTAGAGAAACATTAATCTATTTTAATTCCAGGCTATCAGGACAGAATTGATTTCTAAAAGCTGTTATTGCTCAGGATGCCACTGATGGTTGCTTTAATTGCTACAGTTCTTACTTTCACTCCAGCTCACTCGGGCTGCAGGGAGGCTGAAGGAGGTGACCCCAAGGCTCTGTCCAGCTGCACCCTGTGGATATCCCACACAGCCGAGCTCGCGGCTGCGCTTGGATCCCCGGGGAACTCGTGTGAAAGGAAGTTTTTAAGTCTGAATAACAAAAACTGGGCGGTGGGAGAGGCAACAAATGTGACTGGTGAAAACCAAATGTATGGAGATCCAGGCTACTCTCAGACAAGTCACAACTTGTCCAGCTGAAGGTGACAACTGACCCTTCCCAGGTTTTTAACACAAGCATACACACAGATTTATGCCAGGCTAACTCATGGTTTATTAATATAATAAAAAATGTTCCATTTTTACAATTAAAATCTATTCCTGCATTATAGCAAGGGCTGAACCAAGCCAGAATTTTCTCATTTAAAGTATTTTTTTTCTGGCTTTCACATTAAGTGTGAGGGATCTGCCTTTCTGTTGAATATCTTCAGAAGTTATTTTCTGCAGTACAAAAAAGGCATGTTTTAGACTCCAAGGTGCAATGTTTAGGCTCCTCTACAAAAATATTGCTCAGATAACAAAACCGATTTGGTTAGAAGACAAAACACTGATTTAGGAACCTTATTCTTAGGATGTTCTTCTGGAAGTTACTCTTTCTCCCATCTCACTTTCCAACTCACTCAGATTTTCAAGAGCTCTCAGATTATTCTGTACATGTCCCGGTTTGCAGTTTGCGTTTCATTCATCACACTCAGTGTACAGCACACCAGTGACTCCCATTTTCCTTTGTTTTAGTTTGTCTTTCACCTCCTGTGTTTGCTGGGGAAACACAGGCAAAGCCAGCAGGTTAAATGTCACTGCTGCCACATCTATTAAGAGTAAAAGGCCACTGCCCCAGCCCGTGTTTCACAAGACACTGGGATCCGGAGCAGCACAGGGCTCTCCAGCCCTGGTCCTGCCCTGGGCGCAGCTGGAACTTTGCCTGCTCCGCAGGGACTCGCTGGTGTTGTTCCACACGGAATGCTTCCTGCAATGCAGGCACTGTACAGAACTCCGGGGAGCACAAAACCCAGCTGAAATCAACATCCTTTCCAGTCCAAACCGGGAGCTTCTTGCACTCAGAAACTTCACCCACCCGTTCTTGCTCTGCCTTGTCTTCCCCTTTTGTTCTCATTATCTATTTATCAGGATAACGCAAACTCCGAGCCAGACCCGCTGGAACCCTATTTTGGGAAGCATCAGTTCCTCCTCCCAACCCACCCCAGCCAGCCCCAGAGCACCAGCAATACCTTCGGGCTGGTGGACAAGCCCCAGCAAGCTCCGGGAGTGAGGTTACCCCTGAGCAGGAGCGGCAGCAGGGCGAAAACACCGCTCGTTTCTGACAAAGGCTTTCCTATTAAAGAAGTATTTTCACAGCGTATCGGAGGTGCCAACGCGCTCCCTTTGCAGCCTTTTGATTCCCAGAAAGTTGCTCCTCTCCATCTCTGTGGCTGCTTCTCTGATTTCTGACCTGTGCTGGCAGCTTGTCCCTAAAGCCCCCGCACGCCCCCGCCGCGGTTTCTCTCCGATAGACGGACGGACCCCGAGCGGCCGGCGCTGACCGGGACCTGCCCCCGCTCACGGGGATGGGAGCGGCGGGACCCCCGACCCATAACCGGGACCTGCCCCCGCTCACGGGGATGGGAGCGGCGGGACCCCCGACCCATAACCGGGACCTGCCCCCGCTCACAGGGATGGGAGCCGCGGGACCGCCGAGCCCCGGCCGGGCCCTGCCCTCCGCTCCGTGCCCACAAAGCCGACCCCGCCGCGCAGCCCCGCGGGACCGGCCCGGGCGCGCTGCCCCGACCCCCGGCCCTTACCAGCTCCTGCCGCAGGCGCCGCAGGTGCTGCTCCATGGCCCGGCT